>JAZBHA010000423.1:0-26534 GCA_037464855.1 Iselma pallidipennis | reverse complement strand
AACAGCCCCTAACGTTCTACCCATTTTTCGCTCTTACGCTTATACAAAATAGGTAAAACTATGTACCTAGAGGATTGAAAATACCTGTATAGAGGGACCACTGTACTATAAATTTTCAATTTCGACTCTTCCTGGGTTTATAAAAACCTAGTTCTGTGCTTTGAAATGGAAAATGAAGAATAAATTCTATGTTTTCCGAGTTTCTGGTCGTCTTATTTCTATTTTCCAACTAGACCTTAACAACAATTTAAATATAGGTACGTTATTGCTGTTATTTTTTAAAACGGTTTTTTTTCGATATTTTAAAAATATTGTAATACATAGACTTGTATTCATTCTAAATATTACTTATCTATTATCACTAATTTATTAAAGAACTATTGAACATTTTCAAAACTGTATACAGACAGTCAAGATAACCGTGAAGTACATATTTAATAGAGTGTTTCATCAAAAATCAAGAGAAATATTTATCTACTCAAAAGAAAGTATAATTGGTACACAGTTCATAGACTTGTTAAATTAATTTTAGAAACAAATATGACTAAAATGTCTATTTTTTTTGGAGGGCGAGAGAAAAAAATTGGGTTAATAAATAGAATTATTGTGTTGTTTGTGCCAGGTCATTTTCGGGAATTAATACAAAACAAATTATTCTAGGATTATTTGGGCAACATTTAACTTTTAAATTTATTTAAAAGCCTAACTTTATGCTAAATACTTTAACAAAACAGTATATTCTCTTTTCGTTACTAATATGCAAATAAATCTATGTATGTTATAGAATATTTTATAAATGTACATATTTTCCAAGTTCAATGAAACGTATTGTTTATCATCCACACAATATACATTTTCTTCAAAATATTTAAAAATCAAGCTAATTGTTTACCTATAGGTAGGTTTACATATATTTTTTTGGAACGTTAAAAAAAACAACAAAATTATCAGTCTTTTTTTGGCTGGTCTTGTTTTCTTCTGGAATAGTAATGAAATTTATAATTATTGACGAAGTGATAACCTTGCAGCTTTATGAGTACATAAAGCTAAAAGACATATGAGATCATTTTAGGAAATGATAATGAAATAAATTTAAGGCTAATTAAAAAAAGATAGTTATTTATATGTTAACTCCAAACATTACAAAAATAAATTGAATATAAAAATGAAATTAGTCATGATTTCATTTGCAATAAATGTAAAACACAAAACTGGTGTAAGTTGAATGAAAAAACACTTGTTGTGTCCCTCACGTACATATTTATACAGGATATGCCACTGAATTCAATGTCTAGTCAGTATACAGTGGGATTCAAACGAAAGTCACCGTCATCTTCGCTTGTTGACTGTCTACGAGGATGTATTGCTTCACCCTCAAAGATATAAGCGTGAGCGGGATTTTGAGCTATAAATGAGCATGGAGAAGACAGTCCACGAAGACTTGACAAGGATTTCCCGGCAGAATCCTGTCAAAATAGTCTTCGTGAATGATGACGATGACTTTGGTCTGAATTCCACCGATTGTATTGTTTCGATGAAACACAATCTCGTTTTGTACCTCAAGAGACAATTGGTTCATAAAAGGAAAAATTTTGATTATCAGTGATGTAAGGGACTTCTAATTTATCCCTATAGACGGTATTCCATTGATATTGTGTGGGTAGAATTCTATGGGACATCTTTTAGATCCACGTACAAATACCCCATACAAACGGCAGATAAAAGAAGGAAGTAATTGGTAAGCGAAGGTGTACTTAATGAGAGTAAACTAGATTTAATCATACTGTGAATAAAATAGACGGGTTGGGATTATCTGGTGGGTTCAAGGCCCCTATTACTTCTACATATAGTATAGAAATGTACTAACTGACCTTACAGTACCTACACCATGTTATTTATTTATTTTGGTCAATTTCTAATGATTATAATCAATCAAAACGCTACAAAATTCCTTCTTGCCTTTTCAATTATATTGTTAATTATTTTTAAAATATTATACCATGCATTTGTTATGTTGTATTACTAATCCTTCAACGGAAATCATCATATGGTGTTTGTTTATGTCGTATAATAATTAAAATGAAAATATTAATGTTAAAATATCGTCATATAATAACAAGCATTTAATAAACTAATAATGACAAATTTTTTTTTTCAATTCCACAAATTCTAGGCTTAACAACTATTTAATCTATTAAAATATTTGTTTTTGTTATTGATTTATTTATAATAATAATGTTTTTATTTGTTGCCTTATATCTCAGACAGATAAATAATGTATTTTTGAATAAATAAAACTAGAGTAATATTTATCTATTATTTAATTTTCTTATAGTGTTTTTCAAAAATTGTAAAAATACAGTAGAACCCAGTTAACACGGACAGCCTTAACACGAAGTGATCTTGCAGTTCCGGCCTACAGTATATCCTTTCTAATGTAAATCGAAGCAGCTAACGCGAAATGTCGTTCAGTACGAAACGAAAATTAAGACCACAGAACGCCATTTATGCCTCAACTGGCACAGTTTCATGTTAACCGTGTTCCACTGTATATATAGTATTTATTGGTTTCTTATACAGAAAATTATTGACGAATTTTTCACATTTCTTGATTAATTTCATCGTGCTTTATGTTTATTTTATAGAGGCCAAATAAAAAAAAAAAAGAAACTGGAATAGAAAATCTATAATTATATTTATTTACAAACGTAGTGGGCGAAATTGTTCAAATTATAAGGGCAATTAGTTTTATAAAAAGAAAAGTAAATTAGCCAGACAATAATAGAGGCAAATCATGAAAAATGCAAGTTCTCACCCCTTAAAAGTACATAAAAAAATAATGATTTGCCCAATTAGTTTCGTTAAAAAAGAAATAAAATGGGGAAACAATGATAGGAGAATTTGTAACGAGAATAAAAGAATTAGCAAAATATTAACAACGGAAATAATGTAAAAGTTAAAAATAATGAAAGAAATATATTCAACATATGGGGCGAAAAGGGAATCAAACTCATGCACCACAGGCTATAAAAATAATGAAGCGTGAAAATGAGTAGAAACAAAAACCCGAAATCTAATGAAACATTCGGTTTCATTTGGCATTTAATTGTAAGATTTCATTAGTTCGCCCAATGGTCTTCTTTAATATTTTAACGTTTTATCCCGTTAAAATGATGGGATAGAAATCCTGTCGAACTCCCATTTTAACGAAGTCCTATTATATATAATGGACTTCGTGGTTTGGACATTTTCGATTATAATTTGTATATAATTTTTTTTTTAGGGGCTTGCTTGGAGGACCAGTTCCGGTGCGACGATGGCCAATGCATCCCGGCATATTGGCGTTGTGATGGTCATCGTGATTGTAAAGATGCCAGTGATGAACCATTTCAATGTCCACAAAATCAAACATGCCGTCCTGAACAATTTCAATGTTTATTAACAAAAAAGTGCCTACCAACTGGTTGGGTATGTGATGAAGAACAAGATTGTGGTACATCACCGGAATTAGGACAAGATACATCTGATGAAGATCCAAAACAATGTCATAAAATAATTAAATGTCCATGGAATTATGGAAATTGTGCTGATGGTTTAAATTGTATACCAATTAAAAATTTTTGTAATAATATACGTGATTGTCCGGATGATAGTGATGAATGGGATTTTTGTCAAAATCAAACATTAACATGTAATCAATTACAATGTACTTATGGTTGTAAATTAACACGTGATGGACCACAATGTTATTGTCCAGATGGACAACGTCCAAATGGTATGAATTGTATTGATGCTGATGAATGTGAATTAGATCATGTTTGTTCACAAATCTGTGAAAATACAATTGGTTCTTTTAAATGTTCGTGTGTATCCGGATATATTAAGAATGGTACTGATTGTGTTGCTATCAATGGTGAGTTTTATACAATTTTTTTTGCAATAATTAAATATTTTTTATTTATCATCATTGTAAGAATTACTGTGATGAATAATATTTTGTTTCTTGAGGGCACCTACAGGTTCAAGGAATTTTTATTTTTTAATTTAAAAAAAATATATATAATTTACGATAAACTGGATATTTTAACGTTTATTTTATGGATTTAATAAAAGAAACACTATTGTGTTTACATGAATTCTTAAAATAACAGACTTTATTTGGAAAATGATTAAAATAATCTTTAAAGAAAGTACCAATAAACTCAAAAAAATGTGTTGTCTTCTGAATTTGACTTTATATAGGTATTAATCGGATAATTTTTTAACTAGGTATATGCAGAGCCGTATTAAAGTTTCGTAGGCTCTAGGCACTGTGTCTAATGTGCCTAATGGATAAGACGGTCCTTGAGCACTGGGTATATGCAAGATTTTTATTTTCCCCTTTAAGCGTCTAATTATCTACCTCGTCTATTCTTGTTATGCTTTCTACTGGATTTCAAATTTGTTCAATATTAGGTCTGTTCCTTCAAGAATCCAAAACTATTAGAAAAGTCCCAAAGAGTCTGAGGCATGCGCAGATAGTCTACTTTTAGCGTTTTTAATCCATTTGCGCATGCGTCTGACTGTTTCGGACTTTTCTGATAGTTTTGGATTCTTGAAGGAACAGTCCTATTATCTGGCGTATAATAAATTGCCAAGTGAAAGAACTAATGTAATGAAACCGTATTATTATAGTTGACTGAGGCGCAGTATCATGTGAGGCCCTTACGTTTTTAAAATAAAAATCTGTTTACAAGCGAAAAAAGTAGAAAGAAAATTTAATAAATTGGTTACAGTATTTTTACGACTTTAATACTGAACACACTGAGGCTCTTTAGAAAATTAGGGCTCCTAGTTTGCGTCTCACGTTCCTATACTTAAATATGTACGGGTTTGATTGGCAATGTTTCGTATTTTGTTCTGGTATTGTACAGTTACGGGCACATAAAAGAGAACGTCTCTTGAGTAAGAAATACTAGTATTTTCGTTCGGCTGAATCAGGCTTTTTATCTCTTTAGAGTAGGAAGGTGGAGAGATAGAATATCTTTCCTACTAGATTGGTCAGATTCTGGTCTGTGAAGAAATTTAGCGAAGACTCCCCTCGGCAGCCCGATTTACACAGGTCCACAAAAAGCGTTCTCTTTTATGTGCACGTAACTGTACGAAATGTCCACAATCAGTGGAGCACACGATAGGTATCGACTCCCTGTTTTTTCTGAGAAAATGAAAAATTTAGGGTGGTTTTATGATGGCCTTTGAATTATATTTTATTGCCTACCAAAACTATACGAATTTATAGGAGAGACTATCAATATTTCATGTAACATAATCGGCGAAACATCACTCTCATTACTGAAATATAGCTTGAAACAGTATCTTACATGGTAGCAAAAACGCTTCCATTTCTTTTTTTTTTGTTGTTTGAGGGTACTTTATATCAGTATTTTGTTTCTATGGTATTTTAATGGTTTTGTCCATTTGGTTTCAGTGCCATTAAGCGAACCAGCATCATTAATTTATTCAACACAATCAGAAATACGTCGTATAAAATTAAATGGTGAATTATGGTCTGGTAATTCATCAATACAATTATTAAATAGTAATGCATTAGAATTTAATTTTAATAATAAAACATTATGTTATATACATCATAATTTAACAAAAGCATCATTAATATGTATAAATATAAATAATTTCGAACAGAAATCGATATTAGAAATAAAATCAAAACTAATTGCAATTGAATCCGTCCAACAATTAACAATGGATTGGGTAACTGGTAATTGGTATTTTTTAGATGATCAAAAAGAAACAATAATAATATGTAATAATATATTAAATAAATGTAAAATTCTATTAGAATATGATTTAAGTAAACCAAGATCAATAGTATTAGATCCAACAAGTGGTTATATGTTTTTTACAAAATGGGGACATTCACCACCAATGTTGGAACGTTGTTTAATGGATGGTAGTGAACGTAAATCAATTGTTAATCATAAAATTGTTTATCCATATGGTTTAACAATTGATTATCCAACAAAAGAAATCTATTGGGTTGATACATATTTAGATTTTATTGAACGTATTGATTATAATGGTAATAATCGTAAAACAATTATACGTGGTATATCAGTACAAAATTTATATGGTATTAGTATATTTGAAAATTATATATATGTATCATCATGGTATAATAATAATATTATCAAAATTGATAAAAAAGGAACAAATCAAATACCAATTGTTACAAATATAACAAGACCATTTAATTTACATATTTATCATCGACAACGACAACCATTAGTTGCACATCCATGTAAATCATCCGATTGTGATCATTTATGTATACCGAAATGGTCCGGAAATATAGCAATAAAAAAATGTCTATGTGCAACTGGTTATATATTAAATAATAAAAATAAATGTATAATTGAAACACCGAAACAATTTCTATTAATTGCAAAAAGTAAACCAGCTTCTATAAAAGGTATACAACTTGATAATAATAATGAAACAATTATACCAATAACTGGTCTTGGACAACCGGTAGCTATTGATTATGATTTAAAAACAAATTCAATCATCTATTCAGATACACAACGTATGTTAATTGAATCCGTACAGATTAATGATACAACAAAACGTGTAATTTTACAAAAAAATGTACATCGTTGTGATGGTTTAGCGATTGATTGGATGTCAAGGAATTTATATTGGACTGATCAAGAATTTGGTAGTATTAGTGTTACACGATTAACAAATACAACACAATCACGTACATTAATACAAAATCCATTCCATAATCCATTATCGATAACTGTGAATCCAAGATATGGTGTAATGTATTGGGCTGATTGGTCAAATGATTCGCCAAATGATGGACGTATATATACTGCATATATGGATGGTAATGGTGTCAAAAATTTCGTATCAGATAATATACATTGGCCTAGTGGTTTAACAATTGATTTTAAACAACAACGTTTATATTGGTGTGATCGACATTTACGTCGAATTGAAAGTGTTGATTATAATGGTGAACAACGACGTATTGATGTTAGTGATGGTTTAGAAAATCCATATGGCTTATCAATCTTATCAACACCAACAATGAAAACATTCTATTTTACGGAATTTGTTAAAGGTACAATTATGATTTATAATAATTTAACTGGTTTTAAACAACTGGATCAATATAATCCACCAATATTTGATGTGAAAATTTATGATTCTATCAATTCCCAACAAGGTGAAAATGATTGTAGTGATAATTTTAAACGTTGTCCGGAATTATGTCTACCAATACCGGACGGTGTTGTTTGTGCATGTTCCGATGGTTATCGTTTAAACACAAATAATACATGTACACGTACATCAGATCATAGTATGTTTTTGAATCCATGTCCACCGAATACTTTCCAATGCCACCATGTAAAACGTTGTATACCATCCAAATTGGTATGTGATGGTATTGATAATTGTGGTGATGGTTCAGATGAATCTAGTCAAGTTGGTGGTCCATGTGAACATATAACATGTGGTACGAATCAATTTAAATGTGATCAGAGTATATGTATAGCACGTTATTGGGTATGTGATGGTGAAAAGGATTGTTTAGATGGTACCGATGAAGATCCGAAATTATGTACGAAACCATGTACATCAACACAATTCCGTTGTGAAATATCGAAATGGTGTATACCGAATATATGGCGTTGTGATTCAATACGTAATTGTGGTCCAAAAGATGATAGTGATGAACGGAATTGTGAACAAGAAAAATGTGAATTAACTGAATTTACATGTAAAAATCATCGTTGTATACCAATGGATTCATATTGTAATGGTATTGATAATTGTGGTGATGGTTCAGATGAGATTGATTGTGCACATTGTACCAAAACTGAGATATTTTGTGGACCATTAAATAAATGTCTACCATCGAATAGACGTTGTGATTCAGTTATTGATTGTCCAGATGGTTCAGATGAATTAGATTGTACGGAAAGGAAATTATGTGAACCGGATGAATTCACTTGTGGCAGTTACGAATGTATCCCACAGGTAATTGTTTCATCCGTGGAATTCTAAAGAACGTCTTCGTCTCTGTCTCTGTCTTCGTCATCGTGACAATGACTTTTTTGACAATTCTTTAGAACAAGTCTTCTTCGTCTTCTCCCCACCCATTCATAGTTGACATAGTAGATAAGATAGAGGATAGAGATGACATTGGAGATGACGGAGACGAAGACGTTCTTTAGAATTTCTCGGAATATCTTTTTTGTATTTTGTTTAATTATTTTGAGTTGTAAATTTTAGAAATTGGTCTGTGATGCCGATTTGGATTGTATTGATGGTTCCGATGAATTCCATTGTGATCCAGATCTATTAAAAAACTCAACAGACAATCAACAACAACAACATCATTCAATAACATTACCGAAATGTGAACATCCATCCAGAACATGTGATAATAATACAAAATGTCTAACCGTTAATCAATTATGTGATAATATAAATGATTGTAATGATGGTAGTGATGAAGGTTTACGTTGTAATGAATTTTTATGTGATCATAGTTTTGCTTGTTCACATTATTGTCATAATGCACCAGAAGGTTTAGTCTGTTATTGTCCAACAAATTTACATTTACAAGCTGATCGTACAACATGTCTTAATATACATCCATGTCAATCATGGGGTACATGTTCACAAAAATGTATACCATATGGTGGACGACATAAATGTGATTGTTTATCGGGTTATGTATTAGAACAGGATGGTTTTACATGCAAAAGTACCGATCCAGCTGTACCATATGTTATATTCAGTAATCGACATGAATTGAAAGGGGTTGATTTGGAGACATTCAGTGTGAAATCATTCATTTCAAGCTTGAAGAATACGATTGCACTCGATTTTTATCACACGAAAAATAGTGACATTGTAAGTGCCTCCTTTATACTCGGACGCCTTAACGAATATTCCGAGGTATTCAAAAGAACGTCTTTTGACAATTCTTTTGAGCAAGTCTTCATCTTCGTCTTCTTCTTAGTCTTCTGCCCACCCATTTACAGTCTTGTGGGTGGAGCCAGCACGTCCGTAAAGACGTCCATTAGAATTGCCAAGTCCGTACTGACGTCCACCACCGAAGACGTCATCAAGGGACTGGAGATGACGAAGACGAAGACATTTTTTAGAATTCCTCGGATTGTTTCTTAAACTAGTTGGATTTAATATTTTTTGTTGAAATTTAGGTCTACTGGACGGACGTGATTGACGATAAAATCTATCGTGGTACAGTTCTCGGTGGTTCACTTAGTAATATTGAAGTAGTTGTCCAAACTGGTTTATCAACAGCTGAAGGTTTAGCAGTTGATTGGATTGGTGAAAATTTGTATTGGGTTGAAAGTAATTTAGATCAAATTGAAGTAGCCAAATTGAATGGTAGTTTTCGACGTACATTAGTAGCTGGTGAAATGGAAAGTCCACGTGCTGTTGCATTAGATCCACGTGATGGTTATTTATTTTGGACAGATTGGGATAATAATGGACCACGTATTGAACGTTGTACATTAGCTGGTTTAGATCGTGAAATTGTTGTACATGTTGATCAAATAACAGATGGTGGTTGGCCAAATGGTTTAACATTAGATTATGATATGAGACGTATATATTGGATAGATGCTAGATCAGATTCAATACATACAACCAGATATGATGGTAGTGATCATCATGAAGTGATGCGTCATCATGAAATGTTATCACATCCATTTGCTATAACATTATTTGAAAATTATGTTTATTGGACTGATTGGAGGACGAATAGTGTTGTACGTGCTAATAAATGGACTGGAAAAGATGTTTTTGTTATACAGAGAACATTAACACAACCATTTGATATACAAATTTTACATCCTAGTCGACAACCGAGAGATGGACCAAATCCATGCGGTGATAATAATGGTGGTTGTTCACATTTGTGTCTTTTACATACAAATCATAGTTATAGATGTGATTGTCCACATGTTATGATTTTAAGTGATAATAACAAAACTTGCATTGGTAATATATTTTCAATTAAACCAAAATAATAAAATAATTTTTTTTTCAATTTTTAGTTAACGAGAGAGTTTTATTGATTGCAAGACCCAATGAAATTCGTGGTGTTGATATTCTACAACCTTATTACCATACGATTCCTACAATAAGTGTACCTCAAGTTTTAAGTCCAATCCAATTGGAATATTTAGCTAGAAACAATACATTATATTGGGCAGATTTTCAAATAAACGAAATCAAACGTTCTGGTTTAACAACTGGTCCAACACAAACATTAATTGATACTGGTTTACAACATCCTTGTGGTTTAGCAATTGATTGGTTATCGAATTTAATGTTTGTTGGTTCACCAACTGGTATAACTGTATCAAATCTAGATGCTGAATATAGCACCATATTATTTAATAATATCCATGTGGTATCAATAGCAATAAATCCATATCAAGGTATATTATATTGGATATCATCAACAACAAAAGGTGAAATGATTGAGATGAGTTTAATGAATGGTAATAATCGTAAAGTGATTGTAACTAATTTAAAATCGAATTCGAAAAGTTTAAGTGTTGATTTTGATAAGAAACGTTTATATTGGGTTAGTGATTATGAGATTTATTATAGTGATCTTGATGGTAGTAATACAATCAAATTAAATATATCATCAAAAGCATCAGTTAGTGCAATCACCGTTTATCATGATTTATTATATTATGCTGATGATGAAGATTTGTCAATACATTCAGTTAATAAAACAACTGGACAAAATGATACAATTATACGTAATAGTACTGGTGGTGTATTATCATTACGTATATATGATCCATTAGAACAAACTGGTGATCATTTATGTTCGAAATCAAATTGTCAACATTTATGTTTACCGATATCATCAACAAATTATACATGTCGTTGTGCAACCGGTTATCATAATCATCCAGAAAATCCGAATTTATGTATAGGTATTGAAGAATTTATCTATTATTCAATCAATTGGGAAATACGTGGTCTATCATTGGATGGTAATAATAAAACACAAGTCTTAGGCCATATATCACGTGTCTCAATGGCAACAGCAATCGATTATATTGCCAGTGATGATCTATTATATTGGGCCGATAGTGATCATGGTAGTATAACAAGTATTAAACGTGATGGTACACAACGACATTATATTATTGAACCAATTGAAACAATGGATAGTGTACCAGTTGATTGGTTAACTAGTATTGCTGTGGATTGGATAGCGAAAAATATCTATTGGTGTGATTCAAAACGTAGTGTTATTGAAGTGGCACGTTTAGATGGTACCAAACAACATGTTCTATTATCAAATGAAATTGGACGACCATCAACTATAGCTGTTGATCCAATTAAAGGTATATTAGTATGGGGTGGTGGATCACGTTTAGAAATTGCAACATTAGATGGTCGAAATCGGAAATTATTATTAAATTCATCATTAGCATTATCCGATGTAACATTAGATTCACAAAAAGAAATCATTTATTTCTGTGATTCGAAAAGTAATACCATTGAAATGATCAAATATGATGGTAGTCAACATACGATCCTATTAAACAGTTCATTGGGTAATCCCATTGGTTTAACAACATTGGATGATAATATCTATTGGATAGATCCGTAAGTTATTACCATTTTTTATAATTCTTCTATAAAAATTAACAATTCTCTTCAGAACCCACGACAGAGGCAGCATCAAAACAGCATCTTTAAGCAATCTAACCGATTATAAAGTGTTATTATCAGATATCGGTGATTCATTGAAAGATATTCATATATTTTCAAAACGTAAACAACAAGGTACCAATCCATGTGGTAGAAATAATGGTGGTTGTGAACAATTGTGTTTATTCAATGGTACATATCCGGTTTGTGTATGTTCACATGGACGAATTGCAGCTGATGGAAAATCCTGTGAAGATTATGAAAGTTTTGTTATGTTTTCACGTGTTATAAGCATTGATTCGATACAAATGTTGAATGAAAATATACAAAATGCTCCACATCCAAGCATTAAAAATAATACAATGTTGAAAAATGCGATCGGCTTAGCATTCAGTTATAAACATCAACGATTATTTTATTCAGATATTCAAAAAGGTTCAATAAATGCTGTATTTTATAATGGAACAGATCATCGTGTCATAATTGATGGTAATTTTAACTATTTCTGTGATTAAAAAAATATTAAAAACTCAAATTTTTAGAACAAGGTAGTGTGGAAGGACTAGCTTATGAACAGATCCATAATTCATTATATTGGACATGTAATAATCATGCAACAATCAATCGTGTTAATTTAACCGATTCAATGAGAAATGCTAGTCGTGTAGAAGCAATCGTACAATTACGTATGTTAGATAAACCACGTGGTATAGCTGTTGATAGTTGTGGTAGTCGTATATATTGGACAAATTGGAATTCACATCGTCCAACCATCGAACGTATCTATCTATCAGGATATGGTCGACAAACAATCATAGATACTGATATCCGTATGCCGAATGCTTTGACTTTGGATCATAAAGCCCAGAAATTATATTGGGGTGATGCACGTTTAGATAAAATCGAACGTAGTGAATATGATGGTACTGGTCGTATAATATTAGCAAAAGTAACACCACAACATCCATTTGCATTAGCTGTCTATGGTGATTATATCTATTGGACTGATTGGATGTTACATGCTGTATTACGTGCTGATAAATTAACTGGACAAAATGTAACATGGTTAAGACGTGATATAGCTAGACCAATGGGTATTGTTGCTATTGCTAATGATACAGATGATTGTTTTTCAAATTTATGTGCAATATTAAATGGTGGTTGTGAAGAGATATGTAGTTTAACAGCATCTGGTAATGTAATGTGTTCATGTCCGGATGGTTATTCATTAGCTGAAGATGGTAGACGATGTTATAGTAAACCAGCAGCATGTGATAGTAGTGATACATTCCGTTGTTCAAATGGTGGTTGTGTACCATTTCATTTAACATGTGATGGTATACCACATTGTACAGATGGATCTGATGAAGAACCGGGTTATTGTGGACATCGTACATGTCCATTAGATTGGTTTCAATGTACTAATAAACGTTGTATACCAATTCATGATAAATGTAATACAATCGATGATTGTGGTGATGCTAGTGATGAGATTAATTGTAATTGTTCCGCGGATCATTTTCGTTGTAATAATGGTGAATGTATTTTGAATTTCTTTAGATGTGATTATGATCCAGATTGTCAAGATGCTAGTGATGAAATGGGTTGTGGTATGTTGATTTATTTTAAAAAATTGTCTTCTTATCACTAATAATAATGATTTCAGAACCTCGTAATTGTAGTCTAAGACTGCATGATGTACATATGATAAATTGTCCATATACAACAGCATGTATACGTAAAGAATGGTTCTGTGATAATGAGAATGATTGTTGGGACATGTCAGATGAACAAAATTGTACCGAACCAAAGAAAAAATGCGATATCCATCAATTTCAATGTAGTAATGGTACATGTATCAGTTTAGAAGCTAGATGTAATGGTATTGATGATTGTCATGATGGTAAAACACCAAAAGGACCTAGTTCAGATGAAGAAAATTGTCGTAAGCATTTATTTAATCTATTTTTCTAATCAAAATCCAAGTGTACATAAAATAATCATTTCAAGGGGCTGGAAGTGTTGAAAGCCATTGTCAATCAGATCAATTCATGTGTGCAGATACAACTTGTATTGCATTATCGTGGCGTTGTAATGGAATAGCTGAATGTTTGGATCATAGTGATGAATTAGATTGCAGTAAGTAGTAAAAAATAGTAAAATAGTGCAAGATTTTGGCAAGAGTCTAATGATTTTAGGACATCAATGTAGAAGTGATCAATTCCAATGTGATAATGGTGAATGTATCCCATTATCATGGCAATGTGATGCTTATACAGATTGTGCTGATCTATCCGATGAAAGTAAACATTGTAAATTACGTGAATGTGCACCAAATGAATTCTTATGTAATAGTACCGGTCGTTGTATACCACAATCATGGGTATGTGATGGTGAAGCTGATTGTTTAGATAATGCTGATGAACATAAAGATAATGGTTGTGGTGTATGTTCACCCGATGATTTTCAATGTGTTAATGGTGTATGTGTTAATAAAATGTATTATTGTGATGGTGATGATGATTGTAATGATGGTAGTGATGAACCATCAAATTGTCATAAACAATGTACAACAAATGAATTTTTATGTAAAAATGGTAAATGTATTATTGATTTTCTGAAATGTGATGGTAATGATGATTGTGGTGATGGTAGTGATGAAGGTAAAGAATGTCAAAATGATGGTGATTATTGTAAAGGTAAAGGATGGTTCCATTGTGGTAATGGAGTGTGTATCAATGATACATTATTATGTAATGGCGAGAATAATTGTGGTGATTATAGTGATGAAAATAAATGTCGTAAGTTTGTCCAAAAAAATAATCACAATTAATCCAATAAGAGTAATTATAATTTGTTGTAGGTATAGATGAATGTTCAGCTGTACCACCACCATGTTCACAAAAATGTATTGATAAACCAGTCGGATATGAATGTCAATGTTTTCCTGGCTATAAAGTCAATCATAAAGATGAACATCTATGTGAAGATATTGATGAATGTATTGAAGAGAAACCATGTAGCCAATTATGTATAAATACATATGGTTCGTATCATTGTAATTGTGCACCAGGCTATATACTTTATAATGATAAGAAATCATGTCGTGTTAATTCAACAATACCAGTTACATTAGTCTTAGCTAATCGTTATTATATACGTGAAATTGATTTAAATGGACATTCAACATTAATAGCACATAATTTAACAAATGCTGTTGCATTAGATTATGATTGGTATTCGAAATGTATCTATTGGTCAGATGTTACACAAATGGGTAGTTCAATAAAACGTCTATGTGATTATAAGAATAGTTCATCACAAATACAAGTTTTACATTCACCAACATTACAAAATCCGGATGGTTTAGCTGTTGATTGGGTTGGAAGGAATCTCTACTGGTGTGATAAAGTACGAAGACGACGAAAGAGTTTTTATCTTGAAATATAATCAATTGATTGTATTTTTTTGTAGGGTTTAGATACTCTAGAAGTATCAGCACTTGATGGTCGATATCGTCGTGTTTTAATCTCTAAAGGTTTAGAAGAGCCCCGTGCTATAACCTTAGATCCCATCCATGGTTATATGTATTGGACCGATTGGGGTACACATGTACATATTGGTAAAGCTGGTATGGATGGTAGTGAGGCACGTGTTATTGTTAATACAAGTCTTGGTTGGCCGAATGCTTTAACAATATCATATGAAACGGAAGAATTATTTTGGGCTGATGCACGTGAAGATTATATAGCTGTATCGGATTTAAATGGTAATAATAAACGTATAATAGCAAGTCGTCAAAAATCATCACAATTACAATTACATCATGTCTTTGCTATTGATATATGGGAAGATTTTATTTATTGGACTGATTGGGAAACAAAAACGGTTGAACGTTGTCATAAATATCATGGTGATCAATGTTCATCAATATTATCAACAGTACATCGTCCAATGGATATACGTGTTGTACATCCATATAAACAACCAAAAATACCAAATCCATGTGAAAAAGCCAATTGTTCAGCTTTATGTTTATTAAAACCACAACCACCATTCTATAGTTGTGCATGTCCAGAAAATTATCTATTAGGTAAAGATGGTAAAAGTTGTGAATCAAATTGTACATCGGCACATTTTGAATGTAAATCAACATATAAATGTATACCATTCTGGTGGAAATGTGATACACAAGATGATTGTGGTGATGGTAGTGATGAACCATCTGATTGTCGTCCATTTAAATGTATGCCCGGACAATATCAATGTAATAATGGACAATGTACACATCCATCCGATTTATGTAATGGTAAAGATGATTGTGGTGATGGTTCAGATGAGAAAGATTGTGATAAATATACATGTTTAAATACACAATTTCGTTGTAATGGTAATGGTACAATAACACCACGTTGTATACCATCAAAACAACGTTGTAATAAACATACTGATTGTCCATTGGGTGAAGATGAGAATGATTGTCCACCAGCAACATGTCCAGCAAATCAATTTAAATGTTCAAATGATAAATGTATACCAGCTGTATGGGTATGTGATACAGATAATGATTGTGGTGATAATTCAGATGAATTACAAGATTGTAATTTACGTACATGTTCACCACAACATTATCGTTGTAGTTCAGGTAGATGTATACCAATGTCATGGCGTTGTGATGGTGATCCAGATTGTGCTAATAATGAAGATGAACCGGATAGTTGTAGTCAACCGGAATTCCATACATGTGAACCGACATATTTTAAATGTAAAAATAATAAATGTATACCAGGTAGATGGAGATGTGATTATGATAATGATTGTGGTGATGGTAGTGATGAAATTGGTTGTGTACCACGACAATGTTCCGAATCGGAATTTCGATGTGGTGATGGACGTTGTATACGTGGCAATCAGAAATGTGACGGTGAATTCCAATGTGAAGATAAATCGGATGAAGTCAATTGTCATACGCATTGTAAACAGAATGAATTCCAATGCACGAATCCACAGATTTGTATATTTTTGTAAGTAAAATTTGACTCTAGATTAGATTAGACAACTGGGGTCGTTTGGATGTTCAGCCTTTCTGAACTGCGACCATTCTATTGTTCGTACCCTTCTATCTATTGACATCCAAAGAACGATATCTTCTTTGCGAAGTTAATTATCTCTCTGGGAGACTTCTTCCCCACTTCGGCAGGCGACTGAAGGGTCACATCGCCCAAGTGGGTGAGTCTTGTGCGAGCCAAGGCATCACATTTACATAATACATGTTCAAAGGTTTCATCTTCCAATTTGCCCAGTTTTTTGAGATCGTATCTAACTAAGCAGTGCGCAGTTAGAAGTCCCGTAAGGAGTCGAAGCTCATTCCTAGTTAGGCCAAGAAGCTTCTTAGTCTTCTTAGGAGAGTAGTCAATAAACTTTTCAGCCTGGCACCTATGTGAGGATAACTTTATTGTCCCTTGCCAGTTGCTTCAGAGATTGGCGGCATTCCCAGACGGTTTTCGACGCAAGGCTATAGGCCTTTAAAGCTTTCAACACCGCTTGGCTGTCCGTTAGGATATAAATCTGTGCACCTTTGAGGTTTCTACGCAAACACTCTCGGGCGCACAGATCTATTGCAAGCGTTTTAGCTTGCATTATTGTTGGTGACTTTCCTAAGGCTGTGGTTGGGTCCGTAAATTCATATACCAGTCCCTTCGTCCGTTTTAGATCCATCTGTGTACCAGATGGAGGATTTTCAGTCTAATTGATCAATCCACGTTCTTACCCTTTGGCGGTTTTCTATGACCACTTCGAAGGGAGTTTCGAAGTCAAATTTCCTCGGCATGAGGTCTGATGGTTTGACTAGAAATTCTGTTTGCATTTATTTTAGAATTTTGAAATGTCCTTGCCAGTCTCCTGGTTTGGAGTTTCTAGCTTGGGGCAGCCTTAGGGCGCCAAGGAGTCCTTCCTTTCGCACCTGTAAATGGAGCGGAGGTAGGTCCAGAAGCGTCTCCATAGCTGCTGTAGGGGTGGTTCCCATAGCCCCAGTTACTCCCAGACACGCTAATCGCTTATTTTGCGTTGTTATTTCTTTGGTTTTCGTCCACCATACCAGTGGTGCATAGGTGACGATAGGTCTTACGACTGTAAGATACCGCCAGTAGGTTGTTTTTGGTTGCAATTCTCAAGTCTTCCTGAAGAGTTCACGGCACGTCCATAAAGCAGCCGTTACTTTTGAAAGAGTCTTATCGACATGTGAGTTCCAGCTTACAATTAGCTTCCTATCTAGGACTACCCCTAGATATTTCACATCGCTGGAAAATTCAATTGTTTGTCCATTTAGTTGCGGAGCTTTGAGGGATCGCTTCCTCCTTCTTGTAAATGGAATTATGATGGTTTAGCTTGGGTTGACACTGAGTTCCTCTCTCGTACACCATTCTTTAATAGAATTTGACTTACTAAAAGTCGTTACATTAATTACTTTTCTATTGAATTATAGAGAATGGAAATGTGATGGCGAGGCTGATTGTGCTGATGGTTCCGATGAAGAGAACTGTAGTGATATTTGTCCCGATAATGGTTTTAAATGTCGCAATGGTCCTTGTATCAATGAAGAATGGCGTTGTGATGGTCAGAATGATTGTGATGATGGTAGTGATGAAACTGATTGTTCATTAATTGGTTGTCATCCCGGACGATTTCGTTGTAAAAATGATAAATGTATACCAATGAATTCAATCTGTGATGGTATTGATAATTGTGAAGATGGTAGTGATGAAGATCCACAAATATGTCATCAACATAAAATTTGTACAATTGATCAATTTACATGTAAAAATGGACATTGTATTGAAAATATATTACATTGTGATGGTGAAGATGATTGTGATGATAATAGTGATGAAGAGAATTGTTTTAATACAACATGTCAATGGGATACATGTTCACAGAAATGTATTGAAGGTAAACATAATAAATCAATATGTAAATGTTTACCGGGTTATACAAGTATCAAAGATGGTACATGTCAAGCAAATGGTGATTTAGCTGATCTTGTATTAGCATCGGAAGCTGAATTACGTTTAATGTCACCATATAAACCAGGTGATACCAACAAATTACGTAGTAAAACATTAGTAACAGCACCCGGATATAAAGTTGATGCTGTTGATATATTATTTAATAAATACGAATTAATTGCCTTTTGGACGGATCATCAAAATAAACGTGTCCAAAGTATGACATTACATATTAACAATAATAATAATACACGCATAGAACGTGATGTAGAAACTGTACGAACAGTTGTTAATAATTTACATGAACCAAGAGGTATAGCTGTTGATTGGATATCTCGACGTATTTATATAACAGATGGTACAAGATTATTAGCATCATCACTCGATGGACAATTACAATATACATTGTTTAGAGGTGAAATGCAACAACCACGTGATGTTGTTGTTTCACCAGAAGATGGTGTATTATTTTGGACTGATTGGGGACCATCAGCTAGAATTGAAACAGCACATATGGATGGTAATAAACGGAAAATTATTGCTAGTACAGGAATACTATGGCCTACCGGTTTAGCTATTGATTATACAACAAAACGATTATATTGGTCCGATCCGAAATTGATGGTAATAGAAACAATTCGATTTGATGGTTCTGATCGACATCGAGTCCGGCAATTCGATAAAGGTAATGTTTGTATTTTACAATCAATATTTTAAATAATATTTTGGAATTTCGCAGATATCAAGCCATTTAAGATCGAAGTGTTTGAAGATAATCTATTTGTTTCCACTCATTTGAAACACGATATTTTAAGACTAAATAAATTTGGTCGAGGCAATGTTACATTTCTGTTACAAGGTTCCACTAGAATCTCTGATATTTTGATATTACACGAACAAAAACAAAGTCCTACAATCAATAATACTTGTAATGATTTCTGTCATCCATCTGAATTCTGTTTATTGAGTCCTTTTGGGGCTACATGTACTTGTGCTGATAGTTATGTTAAAGATAATTTGGTAATTATTTAAATAATTATCACAAATTCTAACAATTAATGAATCTCTTTTTTCCAGACTTGCCGAGCAATTTCAGTCCGTGTTCCCAGTTGTAATTTGAATTGTAATACAGGTACATGTAAAATTGTCCAGGGGCAAGGACCGAAATGTTTCTGTCCGCCACTGTATACAGGATCACGTTGTGAACAATTCCGTTGTTCACAATATTGTAAAAATAAAGGAATGTGTTATGTTGATCTATTAGATACCAAGTCAACTGAATCACAAGCACCATTACGTTGTAATTGTCCACCACAATGGACCGGTGATCGTTGTCAAACACCCGTAAATTTATGTTCAAATTATTGTTTCAATGGTGGTACATGTTATACATTAAAACCAGAATTGCCACAATGTAATTGTAAATTAGGATTTACTGGTAATCGTTGTCAAAATTGTCTACAATTAAAATGTGAAAATGGTGGTGTATGTATTCGAAATGGTACATTAGAGTCATGTCGTTGTCCATTAGGTTTTAAAGGACAACAATGTGAAATACCTGTATGTGGTAATGGTATATTAAATGGTACCCAGTGTCAATGTTTACCAGGTTATTCAGGTGAACGTTGTGAACGTAATATGTGTTATCAACATTGTCAAAATGGTGGTACATGTCGTTTAGGTACCAAACAACCAGAATGTATATGTCCACAATTTTATCGTGGTCGTCGTTGTGAAATTGATCGTTGTGCTGAAACAAATCCACCAACTGGATGTTCTGAACGATGTTCATGTAAAAATAATGGTACATGTGTTATATTAAGTGGTAAACCAGTTTGTCGTTGTTTGGAGACATGGGGTGGTAATAATTGCGAGGTAATTCCTCTAAATCGTACATATTTGATTCAATAATTTTATATAATTTTTGTATGTTTGTTAGATCTATATTGGTAATTCTAATCCATGTACTGGTTTGTGTCAAAATGATGGAATTTGTCAAATAATGGGACCTGATAAACAGCCAAATTGTCGTTGTCCAGATCCATGGACTGGTCCAACATGTAATCAACCGGCAGCTTGTGAAACGTATTGTGAAAATGGTGGTACATGTGCCGTTAGTGATGGTATACCGTATTGTTTATGTTCAAATGATTATACTGGAAATCGTTGTGAACACGGAAAAACCATAACCGATCAATCAAATAAACAAAAAGACACACATAATAATAATGGAAGTGGTGGCAGTGTTTTAATACCAATTCTCTCAGCAATTGCTGTTATTGTATTTATATTAGTCGGATTTCTAATATTTGATTATTTCTTTAGAAAACGACAAACATTTGCACATGAACGTTTACAAGAGAATGATATTAATAATCCAATGTATCAAGATCGAGATGCTGAACCGTTCACTCTAGATGCTGATAAGGTAAAAATTTCATTAGAAAATCTAATAATTTCTATTAAATCAATGAATTTTAGTCGGGAAATTTTGCAAATCCGGTCTATGAATCTGTATATAATGGAAATAGTAGTGGTCGTGAAGAGAAAGCCGTACTACTTCAACATTCTGCTGATGAACCACCATCACAAGCAACAGAAGAAATATAACAACAACAACATATCAACACATAATAATAAAGTAATAACAGTTGAGAAAAATAATAGTAATAGTAATAATAGTTGTCGTAATCTTTTTTTTTCTTCGTCGAATATTAATTGCTGTGAATTGTGCCATTTTATTTTTTAGATTTTATTTTTTTAAATTAATGCAACTGTATATTACAGGTGCTTGTTGTATCTTTTATGACGACTTTTTTATTATTTTGCTATGATTAGAGAATATGAAAAATCTTGCCCAATATTGATTAATAGATGTTTTTGTTAATTCTTTTGTAATATTAATTAAGAAAGAAAGAAAGAAAACGTCCTAAAGAACACACAAACAATAATAAATGTGACTGATATTTTAAATAATAATAATAATAATAATAAAATAATATATTTTTATGTATTGAAAGATATTTTAAAAAAACAATAAAATAGTAAGGGTTGTGTGCAACCTGTATTGTTTGGGGGGCAGCTCAGTTGGTTGTTTTCAAAGAAAATGAGGAGAAAAAAAACAAACAAAACACTTTTAAGCTCAATATTTTTTAAGCAAATATTGTATAATGTTGCATATATTTGTATGTATAATTATTGTAGTAAATCACGTATTATTTCTGTGAAGTTTTATATAAATAATAAAAATGTAAAAAGTCAACAATAAAAAATAATAAATCAATGCTCATTTTATCGATTTTTTTAATTTTTTTAAAATAAATACCATGGTGATTGATGAATATTTGATCAATATTGAGACGTTGAGACGTCAAAAGATTTGAAGGAATTCTGGAAAAGCTACAATAATGGATAATGTCCTATTACCGAGTGAAATTGATTTTTTTATTCAAGCAATTGAACCTCAAGATATTACGAATATCGGTTCTAAACAGTTATAATTATTGTAAAGCAAGTCTATTAAAATACTGAAAAAATCTTGGTTTTTTTATAGGTGGTTGGAATGGCATCAAAGATTACAGAAATTGAACCAAGAAGCTTTAATTGAAGCTTCCCAACTTAGAGAGGAACATGTTAAGGAATCTTTAGTCTCTTATGGAAAAGTAAGTTACTTTACACTAGTCGTAGAAATTCTGTGAATATTGACTTCTACAGTCAAATCAATTTGCGGTAGGACCCAACAAAAGAGTCTGTTTTAGTAAACAATCTTAAACAGATAGATGCACAGAAAAGCAGGTAGTTCTTACGGTGCGCACAGACTTCGGTCTACAATCTAGCTAGACTGAGGAATTTGTTCGCCAATACAGCGAGGTCAGTCTACAAGCGCGTTCACACTATCGTAGAATTTTGGGTAGACTGGGACCGGTCCCAGTCTACCCAAAATTCTGTAGACTGGCTTCACTATACGGGGAACGAATTCCCTCAGTCTAGCTAGAGGGTAGACTGCAGTCTGTGAGCACAATTAGAGAAGAGAGACCCAGGTAAGACTGTCTATTGTTGCTGCTGTTAATGGTGCTCACAGACTGCCGTCTACAATCTAGCTAGACTGAGGGAATTCGTCCTCCAGTATAGCGCGGCCAGTCTACAGAATTTTGGGTACACTGGGAGTGTGTAGAGCGCTCCTAGGACGGTCTATGAAGATGTCTCGGTTTTATTTCTATTTTCTGTTCACATTACTCTAGCAACAATGAGTGTGTTTATCGAACTGAACTAATAGATGAAGAGATGACTCCGAGGGCGAAATCTAGCTTGAGATTATTGTTTCGCCTCATCTGTTCACACTGTCTCTCGCGGTAGAGGAGAGTGAATCTAGCCATAGTGTTCGCCCAGTCTCTGAGGCTTGGCCTCGCAAATATTTATAGTTTTGCTATGGCCGTAGTGGTTTTATGACCCAGTGACTATTAGCTTGTAAATCCTCGCTTGTTACCCTCACAATTAAAAGAAATTGTCGTCTTTACCTGTTCCAAACAGATGTAGAGAGATTGCAGACCCTTCTATGATTTATTACTCTACCAGTGTTTATTTGCAAATACAACATTCATTGTGAAAGTAACAAGTGAAGATTTACAAGCCAAGAGTCAATAAGCCAAATACCACTATTTGGCTAGACGAACAGTACACTTGTGACCGCCCTACTAGATCAAGTCCTGCTTAAAAAATCTACATGTAGATTGTAGTCTGTGAGCACCATAACAGACAAACTCTTTTCTTGTGTTCTACTACAAAATAATTTCACTTATAAGTTAATATTCACAAAAATTCTATGGACACTATAATAAGGAGAAAAAACTACTCACATTATTGGCTGTTTTCATTCCTTTGGGCCTTTCACTTGAGTACTTTCACTGCACTACACTACTGTATTAATTTTAACAAAAATATTGTGTTTGCGACGAAAGCTAATCATGTACTGATTCGCAGAGACTAGTCCTGATTCGTACTAAATTGTAATCAACAAAACTTTTTTCTGTTGGGTTCAATTTGATAATGCCAGAACAGAAAATTGACGTAATTCTTTTTTTTTAATATAATTTTATAACAAGCTACTTCTTGACGGATCATCTGTTTCAATGAACTATTTCCATACATCTGATAAGTTTCAACAAACCCACATACTTCCGGTCAATACATACAGATTTTTCAATTTTACACTTCGATTCAGAATTATCATAATATCTGTTGAAATTCATCAATAAAAATATTACATAAAATTTTAATTGAACGTCTTACAGGTGCCAGTACTGGTTCAAGAGGCTCTCCTTATCAATATATGGAAAAATAAAGTTCTACCACAAATACTAAAATTAATTCCGGAACCACCAAATACATTTCTAGCATATACAATTTTGTACCATGAAGCGGTTTGTGTAGCACTTCTAGAATTAGTTATGTACCATGAGAATTGTTGTGATACATTAGAAGATACAGCATGTGATCTACTTGATTATGTGTATGGAACATCATCACAATTGATATCATTGAAAATAATTGATGAGACACCAAATGAATCAACTGGAGATGAACTATTACGACAATTAAATAATTTAAGTTTTGATATTGCTATACGAACATTATCGATAATTCGTTATATTGCTGAGTATCTTGAAAGGTACTAGAAGTTGAAAGTTTTTTCAAAAATAATGAATAAATTGAATAAAATTACAGATTACCGTGCAATATCTGTGATCAAATCTACAACACTTACGATATTCCAATGTTGTTCATTGAATTATTGTTTAAAAAACCGTGGATTAAGGACAATCAACTATATTCTTCAGGTAAATGGATTGATTGGGATGGTGAAGTTTTAGGACAGGCTGAGGCTCAGGTTTTCGTTAACACTGCCTTCCAAATCCTTTAAATTAAAATGATTAAAATTATAGGTATGGTTAACTTTATATCAGTTACTTTTAAATCCAGCATGTCGAGAATATTATTCGGTTACTGAAGCACGTCGTACACAAATCATAAAATTAATGAAATTACTAACACCAGTATTATTAGATCAATTATCACCGTTAATTGAATTACAACATTGGTTATCAAGAATCTGTATGAGTGAACAACCATTAAAAGCACCAAAACCAATACTTCTAGAAACGGTACTTGAAATAAAAGAGACAATTTTACAACAAAGTAAAGGTAAATGGAAGAAAATTGCTAGAGAACAACTTCCTATCATATTCTGTAATGACCACAAAGTCTTAATGGAGACAGCACAAACGTAATCCATTCTGAGTTTGGTTTAACTTATTTATACCAATTTTTGCGAATTTTGTAGCCTTAGCGACGCGTATAATACAGATTTCCTTGAAAAATATGAAATTAAAGGAAAATCTGTGTGTGCAGAATGTGACAAAACAGCAATCCAAAGATGTTCACAATGTAAAAAATCTTGGTATTGTTCACGTGTCTGTCAGGTAGCTAATTGGTCACAACATAAAAAGGATTGTATGATGAATGGTTCTAAATAAAATCCAATTATAATTTTTTGTTTACATATATTGTGTTTTTTTACTTAAAAAAGGTTACTTAGCATTCTTAATATATTCTTTAAGAACGTCTAACGCTGGGGATTCTTCACCGTAGTCCTATACACAAATAAATAAAATTAGCTAGAAATTCCTGAAATGTAGTTTTTTAAAACTTACCCTGATAACAACACACGAGCAGCCCACAACTTTCCTTGCTTTTCCTGTATTGTCAATTTTGCAAAGACCAGACCATTCACCTAGCTTCTTATTATTATCGACCTTAATTAATGGTATATTATGTTCGGAACATAATGCTGATACCAATTTTTTATACATTGGTTCATCACAATTCTCAGCAAGTACACACAGTACAGCTTGTCGTTTATCTAAAGCTTTAGCAGCTTCATGTAAACCATGTACGATTCCATCATGGATCAAGGCGATTTTCAAAACTTCTTGTAGGGCTTGATTGACATCCATAGGGCCACCAGTGGTTGGTGGTGCCACTGGAGTATCATCACTAGAAACCACAACACGATTATTAGAAATTTATCAAATCAATTGGATTTTTTGGGGTGAATTATTGAATTATATCAGAGGGCGAGTTGTCAGCATTTTTAAATGATTTTTGGGTAACTCTAAGCAGAGGGAGCCGCCTCAAATCATCATTTAATACAAAAAAATTGTTATAAACATTATAAAATTGAGGTTAGAATTTGAACATACCCTTCAGTATCCGACATCGTTGATATTTTTCTGAAATAAACAAAAATATGATAATTAATTAATCAAAAATTAATTAATAATTAAATATTTTTACAAAAAACGTGGGAATATTTCAGGATTATTGAGAAATTATTGAAAATAATCAATACATACCTAACCAAATCAAGATTCCAAACGGGAGAGAGTTAGGGAATTTTTCGTACCGGTTGGCAACAATTGTGTCACCAAAGAAACAATGTCGCCAACATGAGTTTTCAATTTTGTTGAAAAAATTATTGAAAAATCTAATTTATGTATGCTTTTTTACCGCAAATTGCTTTCAAATCATTTTATTCTTGCGTTAATTTGTTTACTATTTGTAAATATATGATAATATCGATGTTGTTAATATTGATTTGATTTGTCATGTTGGTACGAGATGTATAAAAGAACTACTACTGCCAATTATAAACCACAAATGTAGGTGCAAAGCAGAGAGAATTAGATAAACGAGAGGGGACACTCAATGTTAAAAAAAAGTGCGTTCAGCGCCTCTAGTGCT
>JAZBHA010000422.1:35857-69519 GCA_037464855.1 Iselma pallidipennis | reverse complement strand
GTGCAATTTCCCACCATTAGGGTGGGAGGTAAACAATCCCCATTATACTTACACAGTAAAAGTAGTTTGTGACAGGAATAAGGATAGATAATATGTGGTAATAAAAAAGTTGACCCTTTGCTCTGCATATGTAGGCCTTTAAATAGTGTCTACATTTGAGCTTAGAGCTTATTTGTGGGTGGAGCCAGACAAGTCAACATGGACTACGCACCGAATTCCAAAGTCCTCGTTGACGTTCAAGACCGATAGTCAGCAAGCGAAGATAACGATGACTTTGCTCTGAATTTCACCGATATTGCCAACAATTACTTTAACAATTGTATATAAAATTGAAGCTAGTTGTAATGAATTAACAGTAAATTCTAATAACATTGCCTGTTTAAATGAATTATTAAGCGTTGTAACAAAACTAAAAGAAATTAATTAATTAAGTAATTATTTTAAAGTAATCAAATTCAAATTATACATACTTGGTAATTTTTAGATGTTCAATTACACAGAATTTTAACACTTGAAATACAGCTTGATCTGAAGTTAAATTTTCTTCAATTTTTACTCGATTGCTATATTTTTGTAGATTTTGTAAAATATATTGTAGAATTTTTATTTGACTTTGTGCATAAATTATTAATCCCACTAATAACGATTGTGAAGCAATATAGAAAAAACAAGCATAAGGTCCTAAAGCCAGAACAAGATAAACGGTAATTTCGAAATGTTGTTCTTGATCAAATGGTGTCCAAAAAATAACATTAACCCGTCTTATTATTGTACTATTGCCATCAATCACTCGTTGATTATATAAATAGATATTTTGTATATAGTTTGATGCATCGAAACCAGTCAGTGTTAATAGGCTAACAATTATAAGAAAATAATTCACTTTTCTAATACGTTGTGAACAATTTAAATAAATCCTTCGAATACACTGATCAGATGATTCCATTATATGTTTTTCATTTTTAATAATTATATCAAACAAATTCTGTATAGTTTCCGTTTTAATAATAAAAAGTTTGATAATTGTCGTTAAATATAAAATAGCTGTAGCTAGAATATCTGGTACTTGTGATACATCTTTTGTTGTTGCTATTAGAGCTGCAGTGAATTGGCCAATATTAATAATTATAAAAAAACCGAATGCCAAATATGCATAAATTCGATAAATTGTTTGTAGTATTTTATGTTTTATTTCATTTGGTGGCCAAATACCGTCAAAATACATAATATATTTAATACCTTTAAAATAGAGATTTCCATCCATTGTTCAATTTTGTTCAATACTATACGGCAACTATTGGCAAATACAAGATTTTCGATTTTCCTCCTTGTTTTATAGTGCAATTTTATTGCTGTAATTATGTAATTGAATTGTAAAGTTATTAAACAAGTAAGTTTAACAAACTTCTATTAACTAATTTTCTGTCTTATTATTGTCAATTTGTATAATCGTCTTCAACACAAACTTCAACTAACAATATTGAATAAAACAGTATCAGATTTAAAAAAAAAAACGATTTAATGGAAAATCGTTAATTTTTCGACTGCAAGTAGGTCAAAATGGGTACTAATCAAAAGATCTCAACGAGCAGAGTCAGAATATATATACATCGAGGTGCTTTCGTCCACTTTTTAAGGGCTCAACTGCAAAGTTCGACAGGGAAAGATAAAAATGCTTATTGAAATCCCTCCAGGTGATGACGGTTACAATGATATATAACACTTGGGATCTAATTCTTCGGGAAGTAGGAGATTTTCGCGTCGCCCGGACATAGCGATTTTGAAAGCGCCCGTTATGTGGGCGCCAAAAAAAATATTTAAAAAAATGAGTAGTCTCCAACCATAGGAAACCCCTGGACTTCATGAGGGAAATTTCTAAAGAGCACAAAATAATAAGAAATACTCTATACAGTAGAACGAAGGATTACCGCCAAAATGTTAATGGGGATTGTTTACCCCCTGCCCAAATGGTGGGAAATTGCGCAATTGCTTCCACCATTTGGGTGGGGATGAAATTCTGGTTTTGAACATAGGGTGCTTATACTTCTAACGTCTAGAGGGTGCTACCTGTTTGAGCATTGTCAACATATCCTTTATAATGCTCAAACAGGTAGCACCCTCTACACGTTAGAAGTATAAGCACCCTATGTTCAAAACCAGAAGTTTATCCCCACTCAAATGGTGGAAGCAATTGTGCAATTTCCCACCATTAGGGTGGGAGGTAAACATTCTCCATTATAGATTGCAGTTTTTTTGTTACTGCCAATGAGGGAGGCCGCTTCCAAGGATATCAACTTCACGCGTCAAATGTCTGGATCCCAGCTGGTAGCCCTATTAATTTCTTATTAATTTATTCAACTTGTAAAAAGTCAAAGAAAGCTTTTAAGTAAAAATTTTTATGAACTGTGAAGTCTAGGTATAGATGGTTGGTGTCAATTTTCAAGCAATTCTCTTCATTCAAATAATCTTTTGCCAGCGGAATACCTAGTGGTATTTAGAGTTTGTTGACAAATTGTTTCTACCTGCTACAAACAGATGAAGAAAAATTGTCGACCCTCCTGTGATTTATTAGTCTACTAACAGGGGCGGATCTATAATGTAGCTTACGAAGCTTAAACTTCAGGGCCTCCAGCCTCGGGAGCTTCCGACAGTTATAATAGAGCATTCTTGGCAAGAGTGAACCAAGGATGCTGACGATGTATTAGCTCACGTATCAGTAATATTGGTAGAATGATGGTTTACCAAAAAAAAAAAAACAAACAAACAAATAGAGTTAGAGTTGATGAAGTTTTAGGACCCCCTGAAGCCTAAGGTTTTTAATACAATCTGTCTTTTTCTTTGGTGTACATCATTGAGGGACACCTTACAAAACATAAGCTTCAAGGCTTCTCAATAAGAATAAGTTTCAGGACGCCAAATGCCTAAATCCGCCACTGTCTACTAATGTTTACTTTCCAATTCAATATTCAACTGTGAATATAGGTAATGCCTCAAGATTTACAACCCAAAAAGCACTAAGCTAGAACCACTATTTCATATGCAGGAATTTATATGGCGCCCTAGAATTATTGTCATTATAATGTTTAGCATTATCAAATTCATGTTAATTTAATATATTTTTATATAACTACTTATCCGTCCAAGGTGCCTTTACCATTGGGCCCCTTGATATCACTCGCCCTTATGCCAAGCATCACCTGCTTACTACGTTCCGCCGGCCCTGGATTCACTCATACCTTATCATGCAATTTATCAGGAAATTATCAACAGGAAACTTTATCAAGGTCTTATTATCCGTTCTATTGCTGCTAATTTCAATAAATAGTATTGATTGTATATAGGTATTAATTATTAATTACTTTCTGACTTGTTAATACTTATCGATTAGGTATTTTCAAGAATTTTGCTAAAGAAATACTCCTAATAGGTATATAATTCCAGTTTTTGAAATCTGCCTGAAATATTCTCATTATTGTCAGTAATGAAAGTTTGCCTTTGAGAAATTTCGTATTTTCAGTAGGATTGAGTGGAAATAGGTGATTTTTTTCAAGGCGTACCAAGAAGTAAGAACCTAAATCTATTTACTAAACAGATTAAAGAATTCATTTTCGATCATAAGATGTTTTCTAGCTTTTTGACTTAAACGAAACGAAACCAATGAGGTGACGAGTTATGGAAGTAGATAAATTATTCAAAAATGTACTGCGAGCCAACTGTAGATTTGAACGACATACTATCTACTTATTTATATACATATTGATTTTATAACAAAAAATAAACAAACACAATTTCCTTCTAGAACATCGATGACGAATCATCGAGTTTCTGCTGCACTTCCTCTTGTATCAGATATAAACTGACTTCTTATTTACTAACGATAAATCCGACTAAATTTCACCCTTCTTATTAGCAAAATGCTCAAACTAACGAAAGTAGGGCATTCCAGTTGTTTCTTAAAGGAAAAGGGGTGGAGAAAATAAGTTTGAATTATAGGAAATGTCCTCGCAAAGTAGGACGTTGGGTAACTCTAGGTCAAGGCTGACAATAAAACAACAAAATTGTATGATCAGTGCAGTTTACTTTTCAATACTGATAAAGGTAGATAAGAACAGTAATTAAATATTTTCCAGAACAATAAAAAATTAATAACATAATAATAATAATGATAATATTCTTGTAAAGATTCACCAATATTTCTCTAACGATTTGACCAAATCTTTAGGATTAGTATTTGGTCCATGTCGTTCAACTGGTTGTCCCTCTTTATCAATAATAAACTTGGTAAAATTCCATTTAATGAAATCACCCAATGTACCACCTTGTTTGTATTTCAAATAGCTCCATAATGGATGTGCATCATTACCATTAACATTAATTTTCTCAAACATATCGAATGTAACATTCTTTGTTTTAGCAAATTGGCAAATATCAGCATTGGTACCGGGTTCTTCTGAAGCAAATTGATTACATGGGAATGCCAAAATCTTTAAACCTTTCGATTCACTGTATTCATTATACAGATCAACCAATTCGGCATAATTATTTTTCGTGTAACCACATTGGGATGCCACATTAACAATTATACATACATGACCACGATATTTTTCTAGTGAAACGTCCTCACCATCAATCGTACGAGCAGAAAAGTCGTAAATAGACTTTGCTTCTTTGTAGTTTTCTGGATTTGGTGGCATATTATTGCTTTTCAATTAGGATAGTTGTAGAAACTGTCGCCAAATTACGAAATGTCAGTACAAAGTGGATGAAAACCGACAACTAATACGTGACCTACGTGACTAACACTTAAATAATATTTCCGCAGTTTCCGCCTATGTTTTCCACACAAGTTACACGATTTACGACGGTCGGTCAGCTGACACGATGCGTATAATCAAACGGCGCACAACTAACAGACCGATCAGACAAACAACTCATACAACGAATATAAACAGGAATGGAATTTTACTTTTAGTTGGAGTAGTCGTGCTCACAATGTTGCCAGATCTTTCGAGATATTGTGGAAACATTTGGATTCTGGAAGGGATTTTTAGACTTTGCCCTACAAACAATTAGCACAGGTGTTAATTCAGTTTCACATGTACCTTCATTTTGTAACGATTGTAACATGATCAAAATATGTAGGAATATTCAATTATCAGGTATTAATAAAGAAAAGTGGGAGCAAAAAAAAAGGGGTCGAATTCTAATTGTTAGTCATTTTACTTTACAATTCGGAAAAATGGAACGAAGTAAAAATATCACCAAAATACATATTTTTAAAACGTAATTTTTATTCGTTCAAAAAACAAAAAAGAATATTTTGGCAAACATTCCTATTGAAACCTTTCCGTAGAAAAAAATGGTGGAGGCGCCGGGTATTTAATTGTAAGATTAAGCTGCCTAGTGGTGTTACAAAAATTTTAGAACTATTAATATTTTCCAGTTAATTGTTATTTTTTATCTATTGTTCTTGTAATAATTATTCCTCTCTGTTCTTGTAATTACGATTTTATACAAAAAACAAAACCACGAAAAACAGGTGTTTTTCAGACAAAGTTCACAATACAATTTCTCCAAACACCTGTTATGGATCCGACATTCTTTACATTAATTATGTAAAACTTTCTTTTCGTTCTTTATGAATTCGTAGAAAACTGAAAACTTGGACAATTTATATTATTTTATCAATAATTGAACCTTTAACGAGGTAGCCGTTAAAAAATGATATACATCCTATACTACTGTAAACAATCTCTCAAATAAATAATTATTTATTATCAATAAAAAAATTTCATTAGTTTTATTAACTAACTTTCTGTTTTACAGTTGTTAATAGTACAAATTTCTTCAAAACAAATTTAAATAATCTACAAGTAATATATAGTGACATTAATACTATGCATAAAATAAATGCAATTATATCTAAGAAATAGTATTGATACAGAGGTAGATCCATAGCTGGATTTCTTAAATGTTCTGCCCCTTTGTGTCTCAAAATATATTCAGTCCACCAAACTGCTTTTTCTAAACCGGATAACGGTGAATCTTTCAGAATCTTACCAGTTTTAATTGCTGCTTCTTTATACCTAAGAAAAAAGACACTTATTAACTTTGTATGTTCAGATCATGCAACTAATAAACCTATTACTTTGGATTTGTCAACACTTCTATTATCGCTTCTTTGAAACTCGTTTTATCAAACTGTTTCCTATCCAATTTGACTCCAACACCGTGTTTAATCATTTTATGGGCATTGTGGAATTGATCCCCGAAAAACGGTATACAAACTAATGGTAAATGATTAGTTAAAGCTTCTTGAAGTGATTGTAAACCACCTTGTGTTATAAATAATTTAATATTTGGATGTCGTAGAATATCTTGTTGTGGTAACCATTTCTTTATCATAATATTTTTCGGTAATATTTCAGTATTATCCAAATCAAATTTCCATAATATACGATACTGATTGTGAGATAATTCAATAAATGTTGTTAATATTGCTTCTATTGTATCATTATCAAGTAAATTTTGACGTACATTACTGCCTAAACTAAAATAAATAACGCCATTTTCCGCGTTATCAAGAAAAGCTTTTACATCCTGAAAAAATATATTAAATTAATCATGTATAAAAAAATAAAAGTTCTTTGTAAAATTGCTTTCTTGACTCAAGTTGCATTTAAGTTAGTAGCTTTTTCACAGCAGATAATGGGCAACCCCATCATGAATTAAGTGAACCTGGGTATCAGGATAGTATTTGAATAAATTCTGGATAATTATTAAAAATTTTCGAAAATCACTGTGCAGAAATACTTCCCAGAAACACAAATAGAAAACCCTTACAGATGATAAGACAGCTTGTCCATTGTCTGCTATGCAAATATAGCAAATTCAATGCTGAAAAAGCTTTTTTTTAAAGAACTTCAATTCTCTGGTACCAGAAATTACTTTTGGTAAAGGTTGTGGTGGCATAATATGTATCCCATCACCAATTAGAACCGTATTCGGTGTAACTGGTCGGATATTATAAAATACAGGATGAGCACTAATGAACATTGCACTAATTTGTTTATTAATTATCCTTAAATCAGGTAAATCTTCTCCAAAATACTGCTTCATATTATTCCACTCCATATTAAAGTAAAATATATTATATGATGCGATGAAGAAGACTGTATAAAGAAAACTAAATAATCTTTCAAAAAATGTTAAATTTTCAAAATCATTGAATTGTAGATTATAATCAGGATAAACTACTGGATGTATTGGATTACCGAATAGATAGTGGAGTTGTAGCATTGCATCTAAACTATATAAAGAAATCCATGGACAGTTAAATTTCCAACTAAATGCTAATAATGATGGAACATTCCCCTCAATCATTAATAAATCAAATTTATATTTTGGGTTATTAATCAAGTCCTTAACTTCTGGTAAATCAAAAACACCTGTAATAGCTTCTTGCATCATCTTACCAAGTGATGAACCTTGTTGTAATAAACCATGTTCAGCACGTACTAATAATGTTGTAAAATTATGTTTCTTGTAAATATCATAAATAAAATGTAAATTAATCTCAGTAATATTAGTTAGATTTGGATCATTCATTGGATCTGTTGTTAATATTGTTAAATGATGTCCATTTGAATGTAATTCTTTCCATAATGGGCGGTATGGTATTTGATGACTGTAGGAAGCTGTTGGTATTATACACAAAATATTAGCACTACTACAAGTTTTTATTAAAAGAAATAAAAGAATCATAGCAACAAATTTCATAATTGCACAATTATCATAAACGATCTCACTTGACAGTGCTCAGATAAAAACTAATTGTTTCTAATACTAAAGTTATCTTTAAAACATTGTTTATCACAGGAGAATCTAGAGGCAATCAATTGATAACATGTTTTATATAATGATAAATTTATATAAAAATAAAGTGAAAAATTAATAAAGTAAATCTAAAAAATATATAAGATAACAAATAAGTGGGTTAATTTTTTACATATTTTACATTAATTTATAATTAGTTTTTTAATTCCTATTCAGGAAAACTAAACCTCGTTGAAAAATTGCCTTATCAACTTCTTGAACTGCATTTGACTTTGTGATTACTCGACAGTATCTAATGGATAATCCTATCATACACAAATTTCTTGAGATACAGGAAAATTCTTTACTTGCATTTCAAGCAGCGGTGGATCCAGGTATTTGGAAGCTCGTAGGTGGGCTTGAAGCTTGTGTTTCTGTGTTTGTTTCTGAAAAGCCCCTCAGTTAATACTGTCTGTTCAAAACCCGTCTAATATGTTTGGCAACCGTTTGATGGATATTTGCATTCTTATCAGCGATCATATTAGGACCGACGGTAACATTACGGTAGGTTAGTAGTTGTTCAGTGACCATCAAACAATGGTTACAATTTTGGCCATTTTTTTTTCTCTTTGAACCCCCCCAAAAGGCTATTATTGTACTCTATAGGAATGATGAGGTTTGAGTATTGTAAAGGATTTTAATTACACCCTATAGTAGCTGTAAACAGGATAGAAGTCAAAACATTCTGCTTTTTTATATAAAATTACCCTTTATTTTGAAAAATACAGTCTTTACTGCTTTTACTGGTCCCTCTGACCACCTTTTCTATTGTTGAATTTGTTTGGCACCCTGAGAAGTGCTCAACCACAGAGTTAATGTTAAATCAGACAATAGGTCAAACATCTTTAGGTATTTCCACTTTAAATAATTGTAAACAAAACTATAGGATAAAAACGCGACTGGAACAAAAATTTACACTATCTATACAAAATCCAAAAAATTAAATTTGAAACGAGAAATTTTGTAAAACAAAAATTGCAAACACTGCCTCCTGGTGAATCCTATCTTACACATAAACTATGGAGATCATTTTTTACATATGAAGCTCCAATATTTATATTTGAAAAAGTGCTTTTACAGCTTTGAATTTGCGACTTTTACACAGCAGACAATGGACAAGCAGGACAATAAATGTCATAATCTATAAGAGCTTTTCACTTATGTTTTTGGGAAGTACTATTTCTACAAACTGATTTCAGGAAATTTTTAATGATTATGCAGAATTTAGTCAAATACTATCCTGAACCCCAGGCAACAGAAATTTCCCTGATTTCAAGAAACTCATGTCCATTATCTGCTGTGAAAAAGGGGACTAATTGAAATGCAGCTTGAATTAAGAAAGCAATTTCACAAAGTACTTTAATTTTCTTATACAGACCAGACAAGACGCGTATAATCAAACGGCTCATAACGAACATAAACAGGGATGGAATTTAATTTTTAGTTGAGTCATGCTCACAATGTTGCCGGATCGGTCAAGGTATTGTGAAATCTAGGATTGTAACAAAAGTACTTATTCCGAAAGCGAAAAAGACTAAAACCATATTGCGAATGCGAAAGCGAAACCGAATAGTAAAATAATGGCTAGAATTGACAATGACATTAATTTACAATATTATGAAATGTTCAATATGTTTTGACAAATTACCACATTTTATTAACAAAATAATAATCAATCGTATTAAATTCAACGGAACAACCAAAACAGAAGAACACGTCTGTATGCCTCCCTTACTCCTACATTTACTGACAGAGTAGCCTATGGGAAGGGGTTAGTTACTGACAATGAGCGGCGAACAATCTGCGTGCTTATCGCGACTGCGTAAAGAAATTCGCTAAAACTTTCTCAATAAAAGTTGCGAAAGCGAAAGCTCAAAATGATGCGAAAGTTTCGCATTTGCGAAAGCGAAACCGAACATTAGTTACAACCCTAGTGAAAACATTTGGCATCTGGAAGGGATTTTCAGACTTTGCCCTCCACAGTGTTAGCACCTTAAGGCCCGCCGCTCATTGGCACACAGGGCAGCACAGAGCAGGGCAGTGTAGGACAGTTCAATTCAATCACTACTGAACTGTGCTGCGTGCCAATATGCGCTACTCCATTAACTTACATAGAATACAAAGAACTGAATTGCTCTGCCCTGCTCTGCCTCTGTTTTCTGTGTCTCAATATGCGCTGGCCCTTATACAGGATGTTGCAGGCAATGGTGTGGTCAAACAGGCACAGGAGCAAAAGTAATGGCAATCACTCATAAATGGAGTGGACCGAGATAACAGCACACCCTCCCTCCTATCATTTTCCCTTGCTACCATTTGTACGATAACGATCCTGCTAATACATTGTCCCACTATCGTCCACAACATGTGAAGTGGGGAATCGTCGTGCTTTTATTTAGCTTCCAGTCATGTATGAGCGATTACCATTTCTTTTGCTCTTATGATATGTCTGAGCACACCATTGCTTGTAACAACCGGTATAGTAGTTTTAAACAAAATTCTCAGCCATAATTTTATAACGATTGTGAAATGATTAAAATATGTACATAGATATTATAAATAATCAGACATTTGACTTTACAAGCCTGCAAAATGTAAAAAAACATGCTTTTAAAGCGTGATTTTTATTCGTTTACTCATCAAAAAACATTAAAAGAATATTTTGGTAAACACCCTTATTGAAACCTGTCTGTAAAAAATGGTGGAGGCGCCGGGTTTTTAAGATTACGCTTTCAAGTGGTGTTACAAAAATTTTCGGATTATATTACCTATATAGGTATCTGTAGCAGAGAGGTAAAGAATAGTATGTCCATAAAACAAAAAGTTGAGTAATGATGGAAACAAGATCCAACCCTAGTGCACTAGCAAATGGAGATACTATCATTTCAAATGTAAAAATCTACACAACCAACAATGCGGGCCTTACGCTCTTTTACGACGATAACAATTTGAACATGTTCATTTAAAAAATAGTATTAAGTCGATTTCGGGTAAAAGCGGAGTTACGACTGTTTACCTCTCTGCTATTGATTATATAATTATTTCCAGTTACATTCTATCTATTGTTCTTTCAATAAATGTTCCTTGTTCTTGCAGTTACCATAATATACATAAGTAGTGGTTTCATTACACAATCACATGGATACGACATTCTTAACATTAATTATGTAAAACTCTCTTTTCGCTTTTTATTAATTAGTGAAATACTAAAAACTTGGAAGATTTATATTATTTATTTTACCCGTAATTGAACCTTGAAACGGGCAGCCTTTAAAAAACGAATAGTATCATAGATGTATAAAAACTGTACACAATTCCACAAATATTAATTATTAATTATAATTAATCAAAAAATTTCGTCTGTCTTATTAACTAAGTTTCTGTTTTACAGTTGTTAATTGTACAAATTTCTTCAAAACAAATTTAAGTAATCTATAAGTAATATATAATGAAATTATCATTGTGCATAAAATAAATGCAATTATATCTAAGAAATAGTATTGATACAGAGGTAGATCCAATGCTGGACTTCTCAAATGTTCTGCCCCTTTGTGTCTCAAAATATATTCAGTCCACCAAACTGCTTGTTGTAAACCCGATAACGGTGAATCTTTTAGAATCCTACCCGTTCTAATTGCTGCTTCTTTATACCTAAGAAAAAAGACACTTATCAACTATATATCTTTAAATCATACAAGTAATAAACCTATTACTTTGGATTTGTTAACACTTCAATTATCGCTTCTTTGAAGCTTGTTTTATCAAACTGTTTCCTATCCAATTTGACACCAACACCGTGTTTAATCATTTTATGAGCATTGTGGAATTGATCACCGAAAAACGGAATACAAACTAATGGTATATGATTAGTTAAAGCTTCTTGAAGTGATTGTAAACCACCTTGTGTTATAAATAATTTGATATTTGGATGTCGTAGAATATCTTGTTGTGGTAACCATTTCTTTATCATAACATTTTTCGGTAATATTTCAGTATTATCGAAATCAAATTTCCATAATATACGATATTGAGTTAATTGAGTAAACGTTGTTAACATTGCTTCTATTGCATCATTATCAAGTAAATTTTGACATACATTACTGCCTAAACTGAAATAAATAACGCCATTCTCTGCGTTATCAAGAAAAGCTTTTACATCCTGAAAAAGGTATATTAAATTAATCATGTATAGAAAAATAAAAGTTCTTTGTAAAATTACTTTCTTGACTCAAGCTGCATTTTAGTTAGTCGCTTTTCCACAGCAGATAATGGGCAATCCCACCATGAATTTTTTAAACCTGAGTTTCAGGATAGTACTTGAATAAATTCTGTATAGTTATTAAAGTTTTTCGAAAATCATTTGGAAGCTCTTACTGATTGCACGACATTTATGGTTCTACTTGTCCATTATCTACTGTGTAGAAGCTGTAAATTCAATGCTGAAAAAGCAATTTTTCAAAGAACTTCAGTTCTCCGATACCAAAAATTACTTTTGGTAAAGGTTGTGGTGGCATAATATGTATCCCATCACCAATTAGAACCGTATTCGGTGTAACTGGTCGGATATTATAAAATACAGGATGAGCATTAATGAACATTGCACTAATTTGTTTATTAATTATCCTTAAATCAGGTAGATCTTCTCCAAAATACTGCTTCATATTATCCCATTCCATATTAAAGTAAAATATATTATACGCTGCGACGAACAATACTGTATTAAAAAAACTAAATAATCTTTCAAAAAATGTTAAATGTTCAAAATCATTCAATTGTAGATTATAATCAGGATAAACTACTGGATGTATTGGATTGTCCAGTAGATAGTGGAGTTGTGGCATTGCATCTAAACTATATAATGAAATCCATGGACAATTAAATTTCCAACTAAATGCTAATAATGATGGAACATTCCCCTCAATCATTAATAAATCAAATTTATATTTGGGGTTATTAATTAAGTCCTTAACTTCTGGTAAATTAAAAACACTTGTAATAGCTCCTTGCATTATGTCATGAAGTAATGAACATTGATGCAATAAACCATGTTCAGCACGTGCTAATATTGTTGTAAAATTATGTTTCTTATAAATATCATAAATAAAATGTAAATTAATCTCAGTAATATTAGTTAGATTTGGATCATTCATTGGATCTGTTGTTAATATTGTTAAATGATGTCCATTTGAATGTAATTCTTTCCATAATGGACGGTATGGTATTTGATGACTATAGGAAGCTGTTGGTATTATACACAAAATATTAGCACTACTACAAGTTTTTATTGGAAAAATTAAAAGAATCACGACAAAAAATTTCATAATTGCATCAAACACTTATCATAGATGAATTCACTTAACAGTGGACGGATAAAAACTGATTGTTTCTAATACAAAAGTTATCTTTAATAGTACACTAGATTGATCCCGTCGAAATTCGACGGAGTGATGATTTTTAGAAAACTATCTTAAAAATAAGAGATAATTGAAATTATAAAAATGATTTATTTGTGCTGGACTCATGTATTTTTATCATGTTATATTTTTCAGTGCCGGTTCAATAACTTTCGGCGCCCTGTTCAAAATTTATTCTTGCGTCCTGTTCAAAATATACTCGTGCGCCCTGTTCAAAAACTACTCTTACGACTTGTTCATAATTTACTTTTGCGCTCTCCCGCCAAAAGAAAGAAGGCAATTCCGATTACCTACTGTAAACGAAAAATTGAAAAACCAGGTTATTATAAAAATTTTCAGCCCCTAATATTACTGCGCCCTGATCGATCGCACAACTCGATCGTACCTTGGCGCCATTATGCAAGAATTTATATGACGCCCTAGAATTGTTGTCATTATAATGTTTAGCGTTATTAAATTCATATTAATTCAATATTTATTTGTTCGATTATTTCTCCGTCCAAGGTGCCCTTACCATTGGCGCCCCTTGAGATCAAGCGCCCTTATGCCCAGAATCACTTGCTTACTGCGTTCTGCCGGCCCTGGTATTGTATTATACAGCTAAAGCTTCAGTAGCTTCACAGTAGGTTTCAGGAAAGTATTTGAGTAAATTTATTTCTAAAAATGTAAGTTTGTTTAAATTTCTCAAGAATCAAAGTACAAATACTTTCCTAGATAGGTGGAAAGCAGATTAGGAGTTTATGTTTTGTCTGGTTCGTCATATAGTCTGTCTATTTCGACTTGGACTGTCTGGCTCTGGCTAAAACAATAAAACAATTATAATAACCACCTCCGTAGCTATAGATCATCAACGAACTATCTCTTTAATATAATAGATGTTAATTTATGTCTCATCAAGCTACAATAATGTACAAAAAGAGGACTATGCGGCAGTGAGTAGTACCTATATAACATGTTCAGATAACTTATCTCAGATAACTTTATATTGGCTTACAAGTACAATTTAATATTAATACTTCCATATCACTTTTTAATTTTGTGCAAATTCTGATAATTTCATTCAGTTTATCTAATTTATAATTGTATTTAGTGTCCTACATGGTATATCTATGGTGGAGTAATGGTGGGCACAGTAGGTAGTTTTACGCCATTCGACCAGACAAATATTGACAATAACGTCTGGAGATTATCTTATTTATTTGTCATGTAGAATTGCACCATTAGGGCTGTTCAGAAATTTTGAGAAATATTGACGCTATTTATTTGTAAATATAAGTAATCAGATGAATTCAAGCACAACTCCATATCTTTATCTTTATCTTTATCTTCTTTTGGCTCTTTATGGATGTCGATGAAGAAATTTCAATTCAAGCGTCCTCACTCTTTAAAGATTTCCTTGCTCCGCCCAGCAAGCTTAGCGGGACATTTAAATCATATATCTGTCCTTGTTCCTATCGGAAGTTTATATTCCTGTCCTTTACTATGTGAACTTATCTACTATTGGCCGAGTTTGTCAGCTGTAAATGGGTGGGGAGGAGATGGAGATCAAGATAAAAATGTGGATTTTGTTTGAATTGATTTTAATTGCCAAGCAACTCCTTAAAGATAAAGATAAAGATATAGACTTGAGCTTGAATTCGACTGATTGTTCCTTATATAGAATATGAATATCCCGCTCTATAGCTACGTTAACGATTATTATATTGACCTTGCGCGATGTAGCGCGCAATACGCGACCTTTACAAATAGTTTTAGATTAGGAGAAAACAGTATTTATCTAACTATTATTAGGTGTTGTTTAATATGATTATGAAATCTGTTGTTCTAATTCTTTTAGTTTTTGCAATAAAAACTTGTAGTAGTGCTAATATTTTGTGTATAATACCAACAGCTTCCTATAGTCATCAAATACCATACCGTCCATTATGGAAAGAATTACATTCAAATGGACATCATTTAACAATATTAACAACAGATCCAATGAATGATCCAAATCTAACTAATATTACTGAGATTAATTTACATTTTATGTATGATATTTATAAGAAACATAATTTTACAACAATATTAGTACGTGCTGAACATGGTTTATTACAACAAATTTCATTGCTTGCCGCGATGATACAAGAATCTGGGACAGCTCTTTATAATTTACCAGAATTTAAAGACTTAATTAATAACCCAAAATATAAATTTGATTTATTAATGATTGAAGCCAATGTTCCATCGTTGTTAGCATTTAGTTGGAAATTTAATTGTCCATGGATCGCATTGAGTAGTTTAGATGCAATGCCACAACTCCACTATCTATTCGGTAATCCAGTACATCCAGCAATTTATCCTGATTTAAGTCTACGATTCAATGATTTTGAACATTTAACATTTCCTGAACGGCTATTTAGTTTTTTTAATACAATCTTCTCCGTTGCGGCGTATAATACGTTTTATTTTAATATGGAGTGGAATAATATGAAGCAATATTTTGGAGAAGATTTACTTGATTTAAGGATAATTAATAAACAAATTAGTGCAATGTTCATCAACGCACATCCTCTATTTCACAATATCCGACCAGTTACACCTAATACTGTTCTAATTGGTGATGGGATACATATTATGCCACCACAACCTTTACCAAAAGTAATTTCCGGTATAGGAGAATCAAAGTTCTTTGAAAAATTGCTTATTCAGTATTAAATTTTAGATATTCACGCAGTAAATAATGGACAAGCAGAACCATGTCTTAAAATCAATAAGGGTTATTAAGCTCTGTTTTTGGGAAGTATTATAATATTTCTGCATACTAATTTTCATAAATTTCCAATAATACATATAATTATCCAGAATTTATTCAAATACTATCCTGAAACCCAGGTTCAAAAAATTCATGATGGGATTGCCCATTAACTGCTGTGAAAAAGTGACTAACTGAAATGCAGCTGGAGTCAAGAAAGCGATTTTACAAAGAACTTTTATTTTTCTATACAATGATTAATTTAAAAACTCTTTTTCAGGATGTAAAAGCTTTTCTTGATAATGCGGAGAATGGCGTTATTTATTTCAGTTTAGGCAGTAATGTACGTCAAAATTTACTTGATAATGATACAATAGAAGCAATGTTAACAACGTTTACTGAATTACCTCAGTATCGTATATTATGGAAATTTGATTTCGATAATACTGAAATATTACCGAAAAATGTTATGATGAAGAAATGGTTACCACAACAAGATATTCTACGACATCCAAATATTAAATTGTTTATAACACAAGGTGGTTTACAATCACTTCAAGAAGCTTTAACTAATCATATACCATTAGTTTGTATACCATTTTTTGCGGATCAATTTCACAATGTTTATAAAATGATTAAACACGGTGTTGGTGTAAAATTGGACCGGAAACACTTTGATAAAACAAGCTTCAAAGAAGCGATAATTGAAGTGTTAACAAATCCAAAGTAATAAGTTTATTAGTTGCATGATTTAAAGATATATAGTTGATAAATGTATTTTTTCTTAGGTATAAAGAAGCAGCAATTAGAACTGGTAAGATTCTTAAAGATTCACCGTTATCGGGTTTAGAACAAGCCGTTTGGTGGACTGAATATATTTTGAGACACAAAGGGGCAGTACATTTAAGAAATCCAGCCACGGATCTACCTCTGTATCAATACTATTTCTTGGATATAATTGCATTTATTTTAGGTACAATATTAATTTCTTTGTATGCTACTTACAAATTATTTAAATTTATTTTGAAGAAATTTGTACAGTTAACAACAAAGAAACAGAAAATTAGTTAGTAAAAGTTATAATGAAATTGTTTGGTTGATAATAATTAACAATACGTGGATAAATCAACAATTATTTGTTGTTGTTCACAGTTACCTCTCACCTTATCATTTATTGATAAAATCGAATAAATTTTCCAAATTTTTAGAATTCTTGTAATTATTAAGGAACGAAAAGAAAATGTAAAGAATATTGCATCCATATGACTGTAAAATGAAATCAACCAAAGTTGATAATAAAATTTGTCCAAACACATGTAATTAGTGGTTTTATTGTGTTTTACATAATTATTATGCCTTATTACCTACATACATGTATCTTGTATGAAATCGCGATTACAACAACAATAAATAAAGATAAAAATTAACCGAAAATATTAATAATCCATAAACCTTTGTAACACCACTAGGTCGCTTAATCCTAATTACCCGGCGCATCCACCAATTTTTTACAGAAAGGTACGGTGTTTAGTAATAGGAGTAATAATTTAAATTTTTCAAGTTTTTAGTATTTTACTAATTAATAATATGACGATTATCTTATTTTGATACTACTGGAAAGTGTTCATTTCTGTAAATATATAAACAAGTATGATTTTTTAGCAACTTGAAGATGACCAAAAGAGTTTGCATGTATGGAATTGAAAATTGTATTGACATCCTGATTTGGCTGGGCTTGACTTTTTCGAGCGGAAACTTGAAACGGCTCTCCCCTCTGGGAGATGTCCGTTTCTGTAAGGTGACCAACTTTCTTGCCCTAAGCCCATTTCAGGCAGTTAAAACTTGAGCCCTTTGTATTGTCTATATTGTGACAGATCACTCTCAAGGAGTATTTTGTCCACCTCTCCATATAGGTATTAGATATTTATTTTATCAGAAACTGAACCTTTAAAGAGGTAGCCTTTACAAACCACTGTAAACAATTTGACAAATAGGAGTATCAATTATTAATTATAATCAGTCAAAAAATTTCATTAGTTTTATTAACTAGTTTTCTGTTTTACAGTTATTATGTGTACAAAGTTCTTGAAAACAAATTTAACTAATCTATAAGAAATATATAGTGAGATTAATATTGTGCATGAAAGAAAAGCAATTATATCTAAGCAATAGTATTGATACAGAGGTAGATCCATTGCTGGACTTCTCAAATGTTCTGCCCCTTTGTGTCTCAAAATATATTCAGTCCACCAAACTGCTTTTTCTAAACCCGATAACGGTGAATCTTTTAGAATCCTACCAGTTTTAATTGCTGCTTCTTTATACCTAAGAGAAAATACATTTATCAACTTTATATCTTCAGATCATGCAACTAATAAACCTATTACTTTGGATTTGTCAACACTTCTATTATCGCTTCTTTGAAACTCGTTTTATCAAACTGTTTCCTATCCAATTTGACACCAACACCGTGTTTAATCATTTTATGAGCATTGTGGAATTGATCCCCGAAAAACGGAATACAAACTAATGGTATATGATTAGTTAAAGCTTCTTGAAGTGATTGTAAACCACCTTGTGTTATAAATAATTTGATATTTGGATGTCGTAGAATATCTTGTTGTGGTAACCATTTCTTTATCATAATATTTTTCGGTAATATTTCAGTATCATCGAAATCAAACTTCCATAATATACGATACTGATTGTGAGATAATTCAATAAATGTTGTTAATATTGCTTGTATTGTATTATTATCAAGTAAATTTTGACGTATATTACTACCCAAACTGAAATAAATAACACCATTTTCTGCGTTATCAAGAAAAGCTTTCACGTTCTGAAAAAGATATTTTAAACTAATCATGTATAGAAAAATTAAAGTCCTTTGTAAAATTGCTTTCTTGATTAAAGCTGCATTTCAGCATTGAATAAATAATATATTCTTCACTCAACGATAGGTAGTCGCTTTTTCACAGCAAATAATGGGCAATCTTATCATGAGTTTCTTGAACCTGAGTTTCAGGATAGTACTTGGATAAATTCTGTATAGTTATTGAAGTTTTTCGAGAATCATTTGGAAGCTCTTACTGATTGCACGACATTTATGGTTCTACTTGTCCATTATCTGCTGTGTAGAAGCTGTAAATTCAATGGTGAAAAAGCAATTTTTCAAATAACTTCAATTCTCCGATACCAGAAATTACTTTTGGTAAAGGTTTTGGTGGCATAATATGTATCCCATCACCAATCAGAACCGTATTCGGTGTAACTGGTCGGATATTGTGAAATACAGGATGCGCATTAATAAACATTGCACTAATTTGTTTATTAATTATCCTTAAATCAGGTAAATCTTCTCCAAAATACTGCTTCATATTATTCCATTCCTTATTGAAGTAACGCGTATTATACGCCACGACGAACAATATTGTATTAAAAAAACTGAATAGCCGTTCAGAAAATGCTAAATTTTCTAAATCATTGAATTGTAGATTATAATCAGGATAAACTATTGGATGTATTGGATTATCCAGTAGATAGTGAAGTTGTGGCATTGCATCCAAACTACTCAAAGAAATCCATGGACAATTAAATTTCCAACTAAATGCTAATAATGGTGGCATATTCCCCTCGATCATTAATAAATCAAATTTATATTTTGTGTTATTGATTAAGTCCTTAACTTCTGGTAAATTAACAACAGTTGTAATAGCTTCTTGCATCATCTTACGAAGTAATAAACCTTGTTGTAATAAACCATGTTCAGCACGTACTAATAATGTTGTAAAATTATGTTTCTTGTAAATATCATAAATAAAATGTAAATTAATCTCAGTAATATTAGTTAGATTTGGATCATTCATTGGATCTGTTGTTAATATTGTTAAATGATGTCCATTTGAATGTAATTCTTTCCATAATGGACGGTATGGTATTTGATGACTATAGGAAGCTGTTGGTATTATACACAAAATATTAGCACTACTACAAATTTTTATTGCAAAAACTAAAAGAATCACAGCAACAAACTTCATAATTGCATTGAACAATTATCATAGATGATCTCACTTAACAGTGCACAGATAAAAACTAATTGTTTCTAATACTGAAGTTACTTTTAAAACTTTTTTATCACAGGAAAATCAAGAGACATCCCAATTGATAATAATAAGTTTATATAAAAATTAAATAAATTTTAAAAATAAAAAGATAACGAATAAAAGGATTAATTATATATATATTCCACTTTTAAATGATTATTTCAATTCTTATATAGCAAAACTGAAGTACTTTGAAAAATTGCTTTTTTAATTTCTTAAACTGCATTTGTGTTTGTGACTCTTCGACAATAGATAATGGATAATCCTATTATACACAAATTTCTTGGGATCCAAGAAAATTTTTTGCCTGGATTTCAAGCAGCGGCGGATCCAGGTATTTGGGATCTCGTAGGTAATGCTCTTTGGAGGCCCTGAAGCTTGTGTGTTTCAGAAGTCCCTCAACCAAACGGGTCTTATATAGTTGGTAACCGGTAACCGTTTGATGGTCACTAATTAAGACAACCCATCATTTCGGAATGCGAGACTTGTTGCTGATATTCGCATTCTTGTCAGCAATAACATTACGGCAGGTTAGTAATTCTCCATTGACCATACAATGGTTACAATTTTCTCAATTTTTTTCTTTGATCCCTCAAAAGGCACTTATTGTACTCAATTCCCCATAGGGATGATGACGTTTGAATATTGTAAGGGATTTCAATTACACCCTGTATAAAAAATAGTGTGGATTGTATTATCCAACTAAAACTTCATGAGTGCCCTGAAACTTAAGTTTTAGTAGTTTCACAGTGGGTTCAAAAAATCAAATTTCTACAAGTACATACTTTTCTAAAATACAGGTAAAAGGCTTTCACAGATTAGGAATAGATTGTGTTTTGTCTGGTTCGTTATATAGTCGGTCTATTTTGACTTGGCCTGTCTGGCTAAAACAATAAAACAATTATAATAATCAGCGTCGTAGATATCAACAAACTATCTCTTTTAATAGATGTTATTTTTTCTCTCATTAGGCTTATTTTATAATACAAATAGATGACGTGCTCTCGAAGCTGGCAATACCAATGTCATCTCAACGGACCATGAAATACTGTCTACAGCTTTCCAGGGAGAGTTTGCGAATACTAATCGGAACACTAACTGGACACTGTGGACTAAGAAAACCTCTTCACAGGATGGGACTAGAAGACAGCTCAACCTGTCGAGGATGTGAAGAAGAGGACGAAACTGTGGAGCTCGTGCTCTGTCACTGCCCCAGGCTCGTCCAACACCGTGGATCCATGCTGGGGAGAACTGGCCGAGCATCGCCGAGGGCGTCAGTGCCCCTCTGAGCACGCTTTTGCAATACATGCAGAGGGTAGGTTTGTTTGGAGGAACTAGCCGCTGACGACCCCAAGAAGATGCACAATAGGCCTGTTGAGGCCTGAGTGCGGAAGAGCATGTGGCGCTGTTTTCAAATTCAGAATCCATCCTCTACGCTATTACTGTGGTTGTTTAATTGCTTTAGTCAAAGGGATCAAGTTAAACTAGCTGGACTATACATACTGTGCAAGGGCTATTAAAAAAAGGCAATTTTTCGAACAATTTCAATTTTTATCTTATCGTATACTCTCTAAATTACAAAAATAAAAAAAAACATAAATTCAATTAAAAAATCCATTATCTAAAAAATATATTTTAGTTTTTAATTTTTTTTCAAGTGTTTTTCTCTTGAACTGCATCGCAACAGATTTTAGATTTCAAACCATCGATAAACTTTAGAAGATTATTTTTAGTTTGGCGGGCCATTTCGTCCTGTTGAAAAATCAAGAAGGAAATTAAAACTTTCAAAAATATTATTCAAAATAATAAAACCTATTACATGATCAATTGTTCCGCAAATTTGCAATAATTCCTCGACAATTTCTTCATCATCAGGCACATCTAACCATAACAACATTTTTGTGAATATATTTATTAGAATCTTGTTAGTTTCGTTTGTTAACTTTTCACATAATTTATAAATTAAATCCCTTTGAATATTAGATCCCTAGAAGGTTTTAATAAAAAATAAATTCGAATTGTATCACACTGAATTTTTTTTTTAAATGAAATACTTGTATAGAAGTCTGGCACAAAGATACCATAAATTTTGTAGTATTTTCTAGATTAATATCGTTCAATGGACTTGTTTGCGGTGCTGCCACAATGGTTTCGATTACAATTAAAATAGCGTCTTCAAAATGTTTGAAACAATGCGGCAATAGTGGGAACATATTTAAAGTTTTCCCAATATATTGTTTAACAAACTGTTTTTCTAAAAAGAAGAATCATTAGGTACTTTTCGTTGGAACCTCCTATATAAAATAATTACCATTATCCGGATGTGCCCACTTCAAAATCAATCGAGCAATTATAGTCGGTGATTGTATGCAATTATTCAACAATAATTTACATAAAACTTCAACAGCAGCCTCTTGTAACTCAATTTGCTAGAAAAATTTTAGATTAGATTACTATAAAATTATATAAACTTTTTCAAAAAAATAAACAGATTACTTCATCATCCATTATGTCGACAATTCCTTGAAGTAGTTCCGTTAATCCAGTACCACCGATAAAAATCGTTAAGTGCTCCTCTTTCTGACTATCTGATGATACATTCTCATCATCCGGTTCAGCAATTAAACGTGAACCATATAAAAATATCAAATCAAAAACAGCTTTTATACAAACTAGAAGAATTTCAGTTAGACAATCTTCGCCACGTTGATATGCAAAAATCTAAAAAAAAAATCAACAATAATTATATAAATTTCCAAGAGTAAACGAATTATATTACCGGTGATGATAGAACATGAATACTATATTGAGCTGTTTTATAATCTAACAGTGAAACTAATGCACAACAATGGAATGCTTTCACTTTAATTTCATCGTTTTCATGTAATAGAACATTGAGAATTGTGTTTTCTTGTAATGATTTTAATTCTGGTGTAAATGTTGTTAATTTGGTTGATTTCAATAAAGCTTCACTAATTGTTAAATATCTCAAAATCATATTAATATCGTCGGTTTTACGAATTTCCGTATCTAAATTCTTATCAGACAATTCATTAAGTTGTTGCTGATTTTCTTCAATTTCCTGTTTAATTTCATCAGCTTCAAAAAATTTCTTATCTTCAATTAAACGTTGCTTTTCTTCTTCTAACGAACGAATCCTGTCTTTAAAATCATTTCTCTATAAAAAGAACAAATACCAATTTTAAAATACATAAATATATTGAAAATAAATGGATTACTTTTTCACTATTTTCATTTTCTATGTTTCTCAATTTTTCCGTATCAACAGGATATTTAATATTTGAAATTATTTCAGTTATAAAGTGAATACGTTGATTTGTATCATGAATTGTATTTTCTAAATTTTCAATTAAAACCTGTACCACATCCAGATTTAATTGATGATTTTCCAACATAAAACGTATCAATAGATTTAAACATTGTCGACTGGAATTATCAGTAAGATCATAATCTTTTGTTATTAAAAATAATTGTTTCAATATAAATTGTCGGATTAAATCATCCGCGCCGTTCTTGCAACTATAATCGTAATAACTGAAAGAGAAGAATTGTTAAATAATGGAAACATTGAATGACCACAAGAGTTCGGGTTTCTGGATCACAGCTGTAACTAAGAGGGTGCCAGGACTGTGCATGAAAACTGTTAAGTCACCTCCGAAGAAAGTATCATTTCGAAGAAGCTACGCAGGTCAGGTCAGGTCTATCGAGAGGTAGACTATGACCCAACTGCTCAATGGGCATAGATGCTTTTAGGCGTATCTGTAAAGATTCAAGATCATTGAGAGTAATCTGAGACAATATAGACGATGCAAAGGGCACAATTTTTAACTGCCTGTAATTGTTATAGATTAGGGCAGACATAGAAAGAAACGGGCGAAGATAGCCGTTTTGCAAGTTTTCCCTCAAAAAGGTCAAGTCCAGTCCGGTTTCATAATTGCAAACTCTTTTGGTCACCTTTAAGTTGCTAAAAAATCATACTTTTTAATATATTTACAGAAATGAACACATTCCGGCAGTATCAAATTAAGATAATCCTCATATTCGTTTATATTCCTCAGGTATTTCACTAAAATCCTCCAACATAGAACTGTTTCAAAACTGAGATTATCAAAATTGATTTTTCTATCGATGATTTGTGGAATTTTCAATAATTCACCAATACTTTTATTACTAAAAATCGAATAATTAATAATCATTTTTGTTACGAAAAAACAGATTTACCTAAGAAAAGCATCCCATATATTTTCAAAAAGCTGACAAGTTGCTTCGATATCATCTTCATCACCATCAATACGTATCGATTTTAATAATTCTAAATAATTATTGTCGTAAATCTCCAACCATGTATCTAAGAATGTTGTACGTATAAAGTCACGAACTTTCTCCGATTCATCATTAAAACCACAATAAAGTCCCGTACGTCGTTGAATAACCTGTAGATTTTAAAACAATTAAAATACTGTGAATAAACTAATTATTGTTAAACAATGATAATACTTTAATATTTTGCATCAATTTACTTATTCGTGTGAATGCAGCTAAACGAACATTAACTTCAACATCACGACAACGATCCAATATTGCTGGTAATGTGATTTTATTAATTGATATTTTCTCCACAATAAACTTCCTTATCTACAATAATTTTTAATGATTAGAGACATTCGATAATGATACGAATAAATAATAAATACTTTCGAATTAGCATCTAGGATTGAATTATAAAACTGTTTCGTTATAACATCATCAGGATCTTGAGGATCTTGGAAACGATACAAGAATCTTACAGCTTCTAAACGAATTTCAACTTTATCATCCTTCAAATAATAAAAAAATAACATTTTTGTAATTAATAAGAATTGAAGCAATTTACCAATGTTCTTTCTAACATAGCTTCGATAAGTTTATCATATAAATCATCACTTAATTCAGGCAAGCTCTCGGTTAGTTTATAGAAAAATTGACAAGACCAATATCGATATGGTACATAAATTGTATTATTAGCCTATAAAAACATTTTTTTTAATAATTAAATATTACTAGAATTGATAATAGAAAATTTACTTCAAGTAAAAGGTTAAATATTGCTTTAACTACTGGATGTTCCTCAATATTTCTATTATCTTTCTGTTTAAAATTCGAATAAAAAACCACCAGAAAACTGATAATACGTTCAACATACTGTTTCCGTTCATCTTTGTAATCAATTTGTAGAAATTTCTGGATTAAATCAACAAGCTCGTTGATCAAATTATCAGAATCTCCCTAAAATTTATAAAATAATTCAATTAATTCCATAATTTTTAGTAAAAAAAGTCTTACATTCTCCAGCATTCGTTTCAATAGTAAAGCATTTTTTTGATGGCAAGCTGCTGTTGTTTGTGATGAAAGAAATAACTTTTCCATAATTAGGACAATAAAATAAAGCCTTTTGTTGTATAAATAAAATAAAAATTGGAAAAAAACCTACAAAATATTTATAAAAAAACAATACTTTTACTGTAGCCGTTATTTCATATTTGAATAACTGTCACTTTGACATATAGGTAACGACATTATCGACATTATTAGATCGATAAAGTAGAATTCCTCAAAGTATTACCAACCTGGCCCATTGTTGCCATATTTATCATTTCCTGTAGCGCTTTTATCAGTGACGTAATTTTAAATTTCTCAATATAAATTGTATTGTATTTCACGTATATTTACTAGAATTGATTGCATGTTTTGTCCAATTAATTAAAAATGAGTAAAAAATTTGAAAAATATTTGTGTAATTTGCGAAAACTGGCAATGCTGTATCAATAGATTGTCACTTGTCATTCGATTAAATTTTGAGGTTATAACCGATATAGGTTAAGGGGGCTGATGTGGTATTGAACAATGGCTAATATTCGATCAATAATATTCGTACAATTATTAATAATAATTGTATTAATTACCAATTCAATACATGCCTTATATGAAGACCAAGTAGGTAAATTTGATTGGAAACGTTCATATATTGGTAAAGTGAATAAGGTACGTTTCGATAATAAACGTTTAATTGTAACGACTGATGAGAATGTTTTGGCAAGTTTAAATCCAAAAACTGGCAATATTCAATGGAGACAATTATTAGAAAGTCCTGATGAACAACAATGTTATCATCTACATGTAGATAAAGATATAATAATAACAGTATCTGGTGGACAGAATAATTTTTATATAAGAGGATGGGATATGGTAACTGGTAGTATTTTATATGAATGGACAATATATTTGGAACGTTTTGGTGAATCATTTTGGAGTATTAAAGATGATCAATTAATACACGTATTAGTATTCAATGGTTCACATATGGAAATTACATTATATAATAGTCGTACTGGTGAGAATCGTGGTAAAACAACAAAAATCACAGCACCATGGATCAATGATTATAGAAATTGTGCATTAACTGTACCATATTTTGTTTGTTTAACTAATCAACAATTGTATTTTATCAACATATTAATTGATAACAACAATCCAAAATTACAAGCAATTTCTGTACAGAATCTAATTGATAATGAAGTGCCTAATAATATTCAATTATTGAATTTTGAAAGTCACCAACCATCTGTATTATTAATATCACCAAATACAGGAAGAATTATTGAGTTTATTGATGATAAAACTAAAGTTTTACCATATAGTATTCAATCAAATCTAATCAATATCGATGATAGAATCTATCAATTAGAAATTAATACAGAAAATCGTGAAAAATTGATACGTATAAAGATACGAAATTATCAAACTGGTATTGATGAACAATTAATTGATATTGATTATCCAGTAGGTTTAGGTGCACCATATATAATTGGTGGACAATGTCGTGGCAATTTATGTGATTTATTATTATTAAGTACAGATAATGCATTAATTTATATAAAATTAATAGATGGTAAAACATTATGGACACGTGAAGAAGCATTAAGTCAAATTGTAGCGAGTGAATTTTTCGAATTACCCGTATCTGAATTGGATGTATCTATTGAGAATGAATTCACAGAAACAACAACAAATAATCATATAATAAATATGTTAATAAATCGATTAACAACACAAATTAAACAATTATCCAATTTATTATTTGGTGGACAACTATTATCAACAATCACTAGTAATAATAATGATAATAATAATAATATAAATAGTATCAATAATGGTTTGATTCGTGATGATTTTGGTTTACATAAAATTATTGTTGTTGCCACAAAAGTTGGTAAATTATTCGCTATTGATACATTAACTGGAACAATTGTATGGAGTTATCGTTTACCAAATATCAGTCCATTTAATAATGGTATTAATTTGAAAACAGAGATTCTATTATTCGTTCAACGTACAGCTAGATATTCACCATTACCAGCACAATGTATATTATTAGCTAAAGATTCAAATACTGGTAATGGTATATTATTTAAATTTGATCCAATCACTGGTATATCCACTGATGGTGTACAACGTTTAAATTATCAAATCAAACAAGCATTAATATTACCACAAACAAATACCGAACATTTAAAACCAATCGTTATTATCAGTCATGATGATAAGATCTATATTTATCCAGAAGAGTGTACAGATTTTGTTAAACAACATAGTAATTTATTATATTTCTATGCAATTGAACCATCGATTAGTTTATTGAAAGGCTATAAAATTATTGATGGTACAATAATAAAACAATTATGGAAAGTGGATTTGGGTGTACAAACTAATATTGTTAGTGTTAGTACACGTCCAATATCGGAACGTGTCCATTCACAAGGCAGAGTCCTACCAGATCGGTCTGTATATTACAAATATATAAATCCAAATTTGATAACAGTAGCAACATTAAATGATGATCCGGTACATAAACATGTTCTAAGTGTTTATATAATCGATGGTATCACTGGTTTAATACTATATTCAACAACACATAAACGTGCTAGAAATCCCATCGACTTAGTACATTCAGAGAATTGGTTGATCTATACATTTTATAATGAACGTTTTCGACGGACAGAACTTGTAGCAGCTGAAATGTACGAAGGACATATACAAAGTAACAGTACTGTATTCAGTTCATATGCCGTTAGTCAATTACCACATGTACAAACTCAATCCTATATAGTACCGATTATACCGAAAACAATGACTGTAACACTAACCGAACGTGGTATAACAAATAAATTTCTATTGATCTGTTCAACTGGTGGTAGTGTCATTGAAATACCATGGATATTTATACAGCCACGTTTCAATGATATACCATGTGGTCCGGAAGAGAGTTGTATACCGTATATGCCCGAAATACCGATACCTAATGAAGCAACAATTAACTATAATCAAACGATAAATCGATGTAATGGTATACAGATAGCACCGGCTCGATTAGAAAGTACTAGTCATGTATTAGTTTATGGTTTAGATTTATTTTATACAAGAGTAGCACCATCGAAAACATTCGATGTATTAAAAGAGGATTTCGATCATCGTTTAATTGTATTAGTATTAACTGGATTAATTGTTGCAACATATATTACAAAACAATTAGCATCGAAGAAAATGCTACGACAAGCATGGAAATAATAGTCTTTAGTAATTAATTTAATTAATTAATTAATTGAGTTTTTTTCAGGTATTAGGCAATAAATGTTATGTTATATTATGTTTTTTTTTTACACATTGTTGTAGAATGTTTCGTGTAAATATCTCACACAATTCCTTTTTAATTTCACTCTCAAAGAAGAAAAAAAACCAATTGTTATTTATTTGTTGTTTGATATGGATGTATTTGTAAAGTGCATTTTCTTGTAAGATAATTTAAGGCGGGAATTTTTGTAAAATTTAAGAATTGTTGGATAAAAAAAACTTGACCAAATAAACCAAAAAAAAATACCAGAAATTGGTCATTTTTTTCTCCCAAATATAGTACAACTCCTATGATATGAACAGCTATAGCTTCAGCAAAAGTGTCCGCATTAGAGAGTTTTCCGGTTCGTAGAGAGCGAGCCTTAGTTGCTGTATAGACTATATACATACTTATACAGTTGGATTCAAACACAACTCCATATCTTTTTCTTTATCTTTCTCTTCTTCTGGCTCTTTGTGGATATCGATGAAGAAATGGCAATTCAGGCGTCCTCACTCTTTAAAGATTTGCTTGCTCCGCCCAGCAACCTTAGCGGGACATTTAAATCATATATCTATCCTTGTTTCTATCGCAAGTTTATATTCCTGTCCTTTACTATGTGAACTTATCTACTATTGGCCCAGTTTGTCAGCTGTAAATGGGTGGGGAGGAGATGGAGATGAAGATAAAAATGTGGATTTCGTTTGAATTGATTTTAACTGCCAAGCAACTCCTTAGAAATAAAGATAAAGATAAAGATGTAGACTTGAGTTTGAATCCAACTGATAGAATGTCCCAGCGAAGTTTAACTTTTTGGTGAAAATTAATCGAGGTTTTTGGCAAAAATCTGTTATTTTCAGTTTGTTTTGCATTTTCAAACCTAATCGTTTATTATCAAACTCCGTATTTACCCTAAAGAGGGTAAAATCACTTCCGGTGTGATCGGTAGGCATAGCAAGGGGGCGCCAACATATAAGAGGTGTTTAAAAACAAAGTAAGAAGACAAAAAGTGAAACGAACCGTTTTTAAAGAAGAAAACTATATGGTATGTAAGGTATGTCCTTAATTAACGTCCTTGTCCAACTCGCGTTTTGTGTCATACGCCATCGGTTTTCCCACTTGGCAATGGTTTCTTGCCGTATTCTCTGTCTGTCCTCCTTGCTCTTGGTTTGTCTGCTTAGCTCGGCACGCTCACTAATTAATAAATCCACTGGTATCATTCGAGCTATAACGTCGGACGCTTCCCTTGACACAGTTCAATACATGCAGGCTACTCGTAGGGCAACCTTCCTTTGCACCCTGAACAACATAGTAGCATATTTCTTTATCCTGGCGACCTTTTCCCAGATTGGCGCCCGTGGCTCCGTGGCTTGTCTGACATGTTCCCCGAAATTTAGCCCTTCGTCGAGCCAGATGCCCAGATATTTTATTGCTTTCTTAAGAATCACCTTGGTGCCTAAGAGCTCGAATTCAATCTTCTTTTTTGGTCTTCTACCCTTTTTAAATATGACAGCTTCGGTCTTTTCTGTTGCCAATTCTAATCCGTGATTCTCCATCCAATCCTTAATTGACATCAGTGCCTCATTTGCGTTAAACATGAGTTCCTCCACAGTGCATCCCCTACTCAGGACCGCCAGGTCGTCAGCATATGCCACAAGGTGCACTTCGTCGGGCACTGGAACTCGTAGGACGTCGTCATATAATATATTCCAAAGGATCGGTCCGGGGACCGATCCTTGTGTGACCCTCCGATGTCACGTCAATGCTTGTTCTGTGGTCTAGCATTATCTTCCTGTTGGTAAAATAACTTTGTATAAGCCAAATTATGTATGGACTTACCTTTCTAGCAGCCAACTTCTGAACTATCAGTCTCCAGGAGGCCGAGTGGAAAGCGTTCTTTATGTCCAGAGTTATGAGGGCAGCCCATTTAAGGCCTTCTATTTTATTGTTCGTCGCTCTGGCTAGCTCCACAACCTTTTCGACGGCCTTTATTGTACTTCTACCCTTTCTGAAACCGAATTGGTTTTCAGAAAGTTTCCCATTGGCTTCGAGTCCTTTCTCTATCCTAGCCACCAGGAGCGCTTCCATCAACTTGCCCATACTATTTATTAGACATATAGATCTGTATGTCGTTACATCATTTGTCGTCTTCTTCGGCTTCTCTATGAAGATCACTTTGGGGACTAAGTGATCTATGTTGTGGATTAAGGAAGCACCGAATGGGGCTTCAAGACAGGCACAGGATGCAAAGAGGAGAACTAAACTATTGAACATTTGCTCTCTCACTGCTCGAAGCTCATCCAACATTGTGAGTCCAAGCTGGAGAAGAACTGACTTAGCGTGGCCGAGGTCGTGTCGGTGTGGGCTGACTCGGGAGGATGCAAAATAGGCCTGGATGCAGAGGAGCATATAACTCCACCCTCCTTTTCAATGTAGAATCTAGAAGTACGGCTTGGGCGCCAAACGAAGCTTTGATCGAAGCAGCAATTGTGAGATACTCTAATCCTGACTCTGGCTGAAATAAATAAAGCATTTGCACAAGAATCCATGGTCCGCGTCCCCACTATAGAGTCCGCATTGCAAAGGGACATCAAGCAGTGTCGGAACGCAAAGGTGGGAGGTTCCACTGTATAAAGCAAATAACAAATTATAAATATATTTTATTAATGATATTACACACAATTACAATAACAAAGAAGACGAAAAAAAATGGAGGAATACACAAAATAATCTCTTTTCTTTTATTTTCATAAATATGAAGCAACAAGGACGTAAAATTTTCAACTAGAAACTAAACTTAATTCCAACCTATCTCTAGACACACTACAAAAGTTTTGTTAGTGGTTTAAGGGTTGATATTAAATTTAGCTTTTATAATATAATCTAAATTTAATATCACTGTTGTTTTAATCTCTCAATTATCATTATTATTATTATTATCAGTATCAACAACCCTTTATATTATTATAAATAAAGCCGATTAAATAGAATACAAAAAAATGAGTAATAAAATTAGAAAAAAAATGTATATATCACACACAAATCCCTATAAATCTAATGATTAATTAAATCAATCTAAGGGCGCACATACATGAAGAGATTTTTCCTCCTCCAACTTCGTCACTTCTGTTTCAACAAATAAAGAGGCATCTATCGTTTCGCTCTTTTTCAGAAAAAAAAACAGAGACAAGAGTTCGATGAGGAAGATCTTGTCGTGGACATGCACCCTAAAGTAACTAAATTAGAAAATCAGACTTAACTATAAACCAAACAGGACCGTAACCAGGCGTTTTGGTATCGGTTTCATATCACTGGGTGCACTCTCTGTGCCTCAAATTACCTCCCTTTAGGAACTCCGCGTATTAAAGCGGAACCGTCACGTCTTTTCATCAAAAGTATTGAATGCGCGATCTAATGCTTTATAAAAGACGTGACGGTCCCGCATCGACTCGGTTGCACTCTAGTGCGTGGAGTTACATCCGTTCTCTCACAAACTGTGGTTGGGTCCTACTACATCTCTCATTAGAGAAACATTTAAATATTCCGATTTACGATAAAAATAATACTTTTACGGATTTTTTTCATGTAAGTACTTTTTGGTTCTAATTCCGGTCCTGAAACCAAACGCACCTTACAACTAAATTATACCTTAATCTCTAATCTCCTACATGCTAGAAGATTATGTTTTTTTCTCTCGAAATGCTTAATAATTAGAATTATTATAGACGAGTACGCAAAAATATTGTTTTTTTTTGTTTGTAAATATGTTGTCGCTATATTTTTATATTTGATATTTTTATATTTATTTTTAAAGAGAGATAGCAGCCTAATAGTACACGAAAAATATATCACAATGCAACACAAGCACAACAACTGATATCTTTATAGTAGAATCATTTCTTCTCTTTCTTTTTTTTTAAGTTTTTGGACGAAGGCATTGTTTTTTTTCGGTTTACAATGAAAAGAATTTCAAGAATGCAGACGGTGGTACCGGACTTGGTGGTGTCAAACCACCAGCTTCTTGTAGTCTTGCTCGAAACTCAGGACATTGATCGGCAATACATGGATGTCCTAATGATCGCCAAAATAAACAACGACAATATCGACATAATGATAACATTTCAGCATATTGGCGATCTTCATCCAAACCATAAGTTCTAAAATTGTTATTGAATTTTTTGATTATTAATTTGAGGTTTAAATCTAAAAAACAATTACCGTTTTAATGAATGATAGATTTGTTTCCAATCAATTTTATTATTATCTTTCGGTAGAACACCATCGATCTGTTGTTTGGAAAAATGGAATTGTGTTAATTCCCTCCACACTCTCTGTTCACCAACAATTGTTGCCATTTGTTCGCAAGCTTCTGCACTAGCTGTTAAATCACGATGATCGGCTAAACGCAATAAAATCTCACGAATGCACTCTTCTGGTAATTGTAATAGTTGTGGTTTTGTATTTGGATTTAATTCATGTATTTGCATTTTAGCTGCCATATTTAAAATACGTTCAATTTTCGTCATATGTTTATTCCATAATAATTGTGATCCTAATGTACCACCCCAACATGCTGAACGTTCAGCATCACTTAATGCACGTAGATTTTTCAATAATTGTCGCAAACCACGCGGATTATGTTGACTTTGTGTTGCTTGTTTGGCCACTTCTTCTAACATTGCTAAGAGAGCTTTCTGGGCACATCCGGATAATGCAGTCATTTGTTGACCGATTAATAAACCTAATAATGCACAAATATAATTGAAACGACGTACATCACGTACAGCACTTTGAAAATCTAATTTCTTCACTGCTTCATCTAATTCATTAAATCCTGCTATCTGGAAAGAAATAGAACGTTACAACACAAA
>JAZBHA010000422.1:15320-35850 GCA_037464855.1 Iselma pallidipennis | reverse complement strand
TAAACAGGAGTGACAGTAATTACATCTGAATTTTTAATATCAAAACGGAAACGCCAGTATACCTACGAGTATTTACTGTGAATAAATTAAATTTCTTGTAAATCATATTGACAAAGCACTTCAAAAGAAATGTAGTTAATAACTACGGATTTTTATGTGAAAGAAATACCGATTTGTCGAACGAATGTTTACATTATTTGTCCCCGAAAATTCATTGAAAAACCCAATAAGTAACGGTCTGATTATTAATTATGCTAACCCAAAAACGGTCCCTTCCAAGAGTTTTTCAACTTTTAAAAATTTTGGAGATAACGAATTGGTTTCCATCAATCATTTAGATTTAGAAAAAGCCGAAATTTTCTGGCCTTTTGATCTGTTCTGGTTTGATTTTCTTTCTATTTGAACGTGATGATGTTAGAAGTATTATTTACATCAAGATCTGCAAATTCATGTTTAATTAACAAGATAAAACAGGTTTTCTTTAATGCTGTTGTTTTTCTTTTGTTTTGGTATCAAATTTAAATTAAAATCATTTAGACCTACACACATCTTCCCACTGAAATTTCGATCTTATCGTCTAATGGTCTGGAAATTAATAAAAGTAACGCCCAAGAGAAATGCAGCATTTCCTCCATTCTTTGCTTTTATCATTTGGTTTAGCTGCTCTTTCGTATTCTTCAGAGATTTACGAATTTCCTGTTTTGCGTCTATCGTCTTTATTAACAACCTAAATTCATTAGTACCAAAATTTTCCTTTTTTTTCTTTTAAACTAGAAACATCCATACAAACTCAAGCGGCTCCCGTTTTTACTAAATTTTGGGCCCATTTTTCGACACTTCCAGTTCACAAAAAACTATCAAATTCTCCTGCAACTATCCTACGAGAAGATGTAGATTCTAAATATGAAAACCGTTTTTCGATAAATATTACCGTTTCTGAGATAACCAATAGTTCGCTTGGAGAGGGCTGCCAAAATGTCAGTATTTTTGGTGAAAATTTAGTGATTATTCATAGAATTGCCAACTTTCTACAACTAATTCTAGACAGGAAATTAAGGATCCTAACATGTCTAGTTAATAAAAGTTAGTTGTGTGCAATTGAAATGACTAAAATTCATATAGGTAATCAGATTAACAGCTGCCAGTGAAATAAGTAAACAAAAAAAGATTTATTATAATGGGGGCAAAAATCACAATTATATGAATGTATTTATTAGATTAATTTCTTGAAAGTTGACATTAGAATGATGTACTTATAATGAAAATATAATTATAACCCACTAAACATGTAATTTTTTTCGGTGATTAATAAAAATTACAAAACGAAAGGTTGAAAAAAATGAGATCTTACATTATAGATATTTCCTACAGAAGTAAAATGTTCGACATTGAATGGCAAACATTATAATTTCACAGTTGAGAATCTTATATTTATCAAAATTATATGAAAACGAATGAACAATAATCAAAATCTAACACACGACAAGTTGTTCGTTTCAATAAAAATGAAAATTGTATTTTCACTAGTCGTAATTACAATTTTACAAATAGTTGAAAATCGCCATTTACCCGATTTAAGTGATGATTGTTATCAATTTTCTAATGATTTCAATCAATTTCATCAATTATTGTTGAATCAAACAAAAACTGTAAGTTTAATAAAATTAACAACAAATTGTTGTAATTGTAATCAAACATTTATTGAAGATCTTGTAAGAATTTTTAAAAATTCACAAATAATAATAAGCTATTATTGCAAAAATTCAACAGATTTTCAAAGAATACCAATAAAAAATGCCGATACAAAAATAATAATTGCCGAAAATTTGGAAACCTTAAATTGGTATTGGCGAGAATTTTCGGAAATTATTCTAACTGAACCAAGAAAGAATTACCTGATTTTTCTAATGATCAATGATGTGAGTTTAGATGAAATTCGACAGACTTTAATCAAATTCTGGCATTCTAATCAATTATTGAATGTTCTAATGCAAATACCGTGTTATCAAAATAATAAATACATTTTCACTTATAATCCATTTTACAAAAATCATGATAACACTTGGAGTTTATTTCGCCAAGAGAAATTAACGAAATTTATTGATCGAATTGATTTAATTCACAATTCATTAGATAATTTGAATGGATATTCATTGAAAATTATAATGTTTGAACGTAGTCCTACAGCAATTAAATTAACACATTTATTAGCTGAAAATCCGATTTATGACAATTTGAAAAAATCCAATCTTTATGGTGGTTTAGATGGTAATATTTTATTACAATTATCCAAATCGATGAATTTTAAGATACAAATGATTCATAATTATAATGCAAGATATTATGGGGAAATTTTAGAAAATGGTACAATTACTGGTAGTCTGAAAAAAATTGTCCATCGACAAGCTGATCTTAGTTCAAATGGACGTTTTATAAATGATTTATTAGGTAATAAAGTGGAATTCACGAATCCATTTCGTAGTGATGAAATTTGTGTTATTGTACCAAAATCAGGACCAATACCACATTATTTGGGTATTTTTAATTGTTTCCAATTAAATGTATGGATCTGTCTGTTTATTATTATCGTAATATTGATGATATTATGGTATTTTTATCAAAAATTCGAAAGAAATCCTACTTCTAGAATCACCGATTAATATAACAAATAAACGAAATATATTTATTTGTGCATGTTTAATATTCAGTTTAATAATTAATAGTATCTTCCAAGGTAATTTAATTAAATCATTTACATCGATCAGTTTTTATAAAGAAATTGATACTTTAGAAGAATTAGATGCATCAAATATAAAAATTATAACATCACTTGATATTTTCAATTATAAAGAATCGAAATTATACCAACATTTACAAGAGAAAATTATCAATATTAATTTAACAGTAATTTATCGTACAGCATACTATCAAGATTATGCAAGCATTGAACGACGTAAAGGTGCAAATTTATTTGAATTATTATATGTTAATCCATATGGTACATCATTTTTACATATTGATTGTTGATGAATGTCCAAATTATTATTATCTTGTCTTTATTGTACCGAAAAACTCACCGTGTCTATTAAAATTCAATCAATTGTTGATAAGAATGTGTGAAAGTGGCTTTACTGACAAATGGTATAATGATGTTGCTGATGATATTGTGATTAGAACAAGATATAATCATACAGAGAATAAGGAGAAATTCAGAGCATTCTCATTGTTTGATATGCAGAGTGCTTTTTTCATTCTAATTATATTGGACTTTTTGGAGCTTTTTTGAGATTTCTATGTGAGATTAGATGTTTTTCCAAATAAACCACTACATCAATATTGTCGTTAATTTAATTGAATTCTTTTACACGATTTATAAACTTTGAAACAGTCTATTTAGTATTTTATAATAATTTACTGAAAATAAACGTACCCCCTAAAAAATAATTAATTAACAATTTTTTGTGTTTCCTTACTTTGAACACTTCTATTTTCTATTCAAATATTCACGACGATATGAGAATTTTGAGAGCCATCGATATCTTCTAAATCATTCACTTGGTCAAAATACGGGGAAAAAAGAAGACTAGTATAGCAAAAAAGGACGACACAAAAATTCGCTAAATCAATCAACATCTGCTATTCTTTCCTAACAGTCCGTTAAAATGTGTTTAAAACGGAAGTTGATTTTTCCAATTTGCAATTTTCTATTCGTACACAATTTCGAATTATTTCTCTTTTTTTGTTGTTACTATTTTTCGTAGTTTCAATAAATTTTTCCAAAGGTAACACAGCAGGAAAAACGTACCTATCTCGATGAATATTTTTTAAAATCTAATCGATTACTTAAAGAAAACAGAATGAAATCGAAGATCTATTGAAAAAGAGAGGAAACTTGCGTTAATTGAATTTGAATGGGTGGGTGATATACCTGCAAGTGTAGTTGAGCTACCACTAAGAAAACATTCAGCTGGATTCAAACTCAAGTCTATATCTTTATCTTTATCTTTATCTTTAAGGCAGTGGTTTCCAACCTGTGGGGCGCGCCCCCCTAGGGGGGCGCGAGACTGTTGCAAGGGGGGCATGCAGCTGTTTCCAAAATATCATTTTCGAATACAAACCACAAAAGTCGACTAGATAGCAGTTGAGTATTGATGAAATTAGATTGTTAGACAAATTAAGGGGGCGCAACAATGTTTTTTTTGTGAAAGGGGGGCGCAGGTACAAAAAGGTTGGAAACCACTGCTTTAAGGAGTTGCTTGGCAGTTAAAATCAATTCAAACGAAATCCACATTTTTATCTTCATCTCCATCTCCTCCCCACACACTCGGCCAATAGTAGATAAGTTCACATAGTAAAGGGCAGGAATATAAACTTCCGATAGGAAGAAGGATAGATAGATGATTTAAATGTCCCGCTAAGCTTGCTGGGCGGAGCAAGCAAATCTTTAAAGAGTGAGGATGCTTGAATTGCTATTTCTTCATCGACATCCATAAAAAGCCAGAAGAAGACAAAGATAAAGATAAAGATATGGAGTTGTGTTTGAATCCAACTGATTACTTATATTTACAAATAAATAGCGTCAATATTTCTCAAAATTTCTGAACAGCCCTAATGGTGCAATTCTACATGACAAATAAATAAGATAATCTCCAGACGTTATTGTCAATATTTGTCTGGTCGAATGGCGTAAAACTACCTACTGTGCCCACCATTACTCCACCATAGATATACCATGTAGGACACTAAATACAATTATAAATTAGATAAATTGAATGAAATTATCAGAATTTGCACAAAATTAAAAACTGATATGGAAGTATTAATATTAAATCTTCTAAGTACTACCCCGACAAGATTGTTCCAACTACAGCCCTGTTGGTGTATGAGTCCATTATAAAAAAAGCACTACAATTTTACAATCAATAAAAAGATTAAGGTCTTATTGTGGTCAATTTTTCGTTTCTAATAAGAATTTTTCAAATGCCAAGAAATTCATTAATCATAGAAACACCTCCATATTTTATTAAATACGTACATAAACACACGAGAAAATAAAAAAATAAAAGAACAACCTTCTACACTATAACATAAAAGTTGTAAATTACAGTAATTTCAGGGAATAAGTAAACAAATTTAGCCAAATAAATATAATTTGTTACTCTTATATGTATACCTACGTATAAAACCAACATACATTTATACAACTTTGTCAGATTATTTGGTCAATAGAATAATAAAATGAGAATTTTTACAAAATTTCTACTTTATCAGTCAATTATACAGAATTTTTCAATGAATCTGCACAATGGCCAAGAAGATGAACAATTATTGATAGAATTTAAAAAATTTTACACCGAATACTATTCTCAATCTAGGCTTGTAAATCTTGTAATTCTACATGAAGATGATAGTAATATAAAAATTATACAAAAATTCAGTAATGAGATCATAAAATCGGTAAGTTATCCAATGATAATTTACGACAATTCTACAAATCCCAATAATGGAGGTGATTATTTAATAATTGCACCAAATCTGACAAGTTTTTTGAAATTCTATAGAAAATTTTCACAAGGCATTTTCACAAAAAATCGACAACTCTATACGATTTTAATTCTAACACAAACAAATCATAAAGAAATCGAGAAGATTTTAAAACAATTATGGGAAGAATATGAACTGATTCGAACAATACTTTTAGTATTTCAACAATTTAATAATCTTTATATTTATAAACCGTTTGAGATTTCAAACAACAATTCACGGGGTATTACAGAAATTTATAATCTCACTAATTTTTCAATTACTGATTTCTATAGAGATTCATTAAAGAATTTAAATAATTATCAATTATTTGTTAGAATCTTTCAACGCACCCCAACTGCAACTAAAGAAATACCAAAAAATATGCTAAATCATCCAGTTTATATTAATCAACACTTATATAGTGGCTATTATGGTTTAGATGGTACATTATTAACGGAACTAGCACGACAAATGAATTTTACAATGACGAATTTAGTTGAAGAACCACCAAGTTTCGGCCGTATTTTATCAAATGGTACAATAACAGGTACATTGAATTTAGTTGTAACGAAACAAATCCATCTAGTTGGAAATGGTTATTTTTTACTCAATTACAATACTGATAAAATTGAATTTACAACAACATATTTTTATGATCAAATCTGTATATTAGCACCGAAATCTGAACGTATACCACAATATATGGCAATTTTTAAATGTTTCGAATGGAAAACATGGTGTCTCCTATTATTCACATGTATATTCTGTATATGTTTCTGGTCAATTTTCAATTATTTCCAATTAACTCAAACCAATTATGATAATTGTGATATTTTAATGGTATTATTATCAGCTCCGGTTAATATCAATCAATGCAACACATTTTTAGGTTCATTGATGTTATTTAATGTTATCATTCTAGCATTATTCCAAGGAAATCTAGTGAAATCTTTTAGTGTCCTAACACATTATTCTGATATAAATACATTGGAACAATTAGATAAATCCGGCTTGAAAGTTTCAACATCATTAAGTGTATTTTGTAACGATTCCAATTCACAAATAATACGGAATTTATATAGAAAAATTACAACAAATTATCAACAATCTAAAGAACAAGCTGCATATCAACGTAATGTTGTTGCATTGGAACGTAAACGTGATGCAAAATTATTTCGTTTATTATATAAATCAAAGGATGGTGCACCATTATTGCATATTGTTAATGAATGTCCTATATCGTATCATATTGTTTATTTGGTACCGAAAAATTCACCATTTCTATTACGTATCAATTTTTTAATAACAATCTTCAATGAATCCGGTTTAATACAGAAATGGTATAATGATCTAGTTGATTCAATTATTATACATTTTAGATTCACAAATCCGGAAAATATTCAAATACAAAAACCATTTTCTTTGTACGATATTCAATCAGCATTTATTATCTGGATTATTGGTATAATTTTATCGAGTTTAGTCTTTTTATGTGATAAATTTTACAAAAAATTCAAATCTTCAATTAATATTCTATAAATAATACTTATTTATATGGAAAATTAATAACTATGTAGGTATTAACGGATTAAATTTTGTAAAATATCTAATAAACAAATAATTAACGTGTAGGCGCAGTTTAAATTGATTGTCTGATACTAATTAAGTTTAAATGAAATACTGCCCTTCACATTTATTTAATTTAAAAGTATTGAATAAGAGAATAAGAGCCAGACTATTTTTATCTTGTAAGTATAATAATTTAAGAAAAAAAAACACATAAACAAATTGTTAGTTTAAAGAAGTTTGTATTAATGCGCAGTTTAATAATTTAATGATAAGATAAAATGATAATAACAACAATTGGATTTAAATTTTATTATTAGAAAATACATATTTGCATATGTTCCAATCAAGTTCAATTTACGTAAATTTATTAATTTTCTCTTTATTAATATAACTTTGACCTTTTTAAATTTGATCGACAAATATTACTTAAGTTTTGTAATTTGTTTTAAAGTTCTTATACGACTTTATGTTCTAATTTAATGAATCATCTGCTACTGGTTTAGTCCCGAAAAAAGCTCGCTATAATTTTAAACATTATCCGGTTACAGAGGACTGTTGATACTCGTAAGGGCTTTGATATTTCGATGAAAAAAGAACTTATTACACCTACAGGCATATGTATAGATAAGAATGAAAAATATTTACGTAGGAATATAAAAAGTTCGTGAAACACAAGAAAAAAAAATAGAACGTACACATCAAAAGGACTCCAGTTATTCAAACCGACACAATATTTCTACAATAATAATAATAATGAAGAAAACAATAATCATATATTAATCCAGACTGTTACTATAATTGTTCGAGAAAAATGTAGCAAGAAAATTAATTCCGTGTCTAAATGGAATAATCCTTAAGGACAAAATTAGGAACAACACACTTTTTTCTAAAATAGCTCAATAACAATATTATTTTTAGACGGTTATGGTCAAGTTAGGAAAGTACACAATTTTTTGACAAAGTGGTCGTTTTTAAGAGGTAAATCGATAATATTTCTTCTATCAGACAGTCTGACACGTGGAGTATGATCTTTTTTTTTTTTCGAAAAAAACTCGACATTGAAAAGATTAGAAAATTGAGGGCAACTGTAAGCTATACTTCCGCTTCCTGTTTATTTGCATCCATATACATATAATTTTGAAGTGAAACTACGTTAATTAATGGGAAATTTTGTAACAGACTCTATTGAGATTTTATTAATATTATTATTATTGTAATACATCGATAGACAAATCCATATGTCAATGTCCTGCAATTGTTGAATGGTAAACATGCAATCAACACCTACGTTTAAGTTTTTTTTTTTGATAATTTTAATAAAACTTATTGTAATTGAAAAAAACCTGTATATTTATATTGTTGTAAATTATAATTATTGCAATAGAAATATGTCAATAAATTTGATATTTTTATGGAATAATAGTGAAAGTAATGTGTGTAGAGAACAAAGAAACTGCAAGAACGTATCCAACATGGATCGATCGTCGTCATATTTAAAGCTAGCCAGATACAAAATTTAATATAAAAGTGACACTTACATCATTGATTTGCAATTTTCTAATACTTTTTTCTTTTCCCATCCCTCTTGTGTTTTCACCCATGCCTCACCAGGTGATCGCCAATCTTTCGAAATGAACGGCATTATTAATCTTTTCCTGGTATATGTTTTTTGTTTGGCTCTCCAACTATTGTTGTGAATGTTGTGTGTTGACCAGTTTGACGTTTCTGTCTTGAACAGCTGATGATATAAACATAGAACGAATACAATCTAGCAGGAACGACGCGCAGTTTGCAGGAATGTTTCGTTGGTATTTTATCGTATTGCGCAGTCAGCTGAGTTGGATATGGAATTGCGCTTGCGTCATTGCAGGAATCGCCATGTGTTTTGTTTTTCAGCTGCTTTTAAACAAAATTAGTTTGTTTGAAATGTACTTAAATATCTAGTTCTTATAGAATAAATTTTATTGATTTTAGCATTAATTCCTTGAAACACATTTAATTCATTGGATCAAGTAGAAATGTTGTAGATTTAGCAAGATTTTTAAATTATAATACAAATAGTTTTGCATGTGTTAACTATAAATATGAAAGTCTCGTTGTTTACTTGTTAATATCTGTAAAAACTATAAGAATAGACGAAACTACATCAGGACGGACAGTTAATCTGCCTAAGAGCTATCATGGCTGCAGCAGGGATTGATGTACAACAACTGGCATGACTAGGCTGCAGAGATAAAATCAGAGCCGGTGCTACGTTGCTTGGCGTCCTTATGCAAGAATTTATATGGCGCCCTAGAATTATGGCCAATTCATATTAATTTAATATTTCTTTATTAGACTACTTTTCTGTCTGAGGCGCTCTTATAGTGCTCACAGACTGCGGTCCACAATCTAACTAGACTGAGGGAATTCGTCCCCCAGTATAGCGAAGCCAGTCTACAGAATTTTGGGACCGGTCCCAGTCTATAGTGTGAACGCGCTTGTAGACTGGCCTCGCTATACTGGGGGACGAATTCCCTCAGTATAGATAGATTGTAGACTGCAGTCTGTGAGCACCATTACCATTGGCGCCCCTTGATATCAAGCGCCCTGATACCCAGCATCATCTGCCAACTGCGTTCCGCCGGCCCTGGACAGAATATACCAAAAATCTAACAAAGCTGATTGAACATAATAAAATAACTTTGCAATAGGTGGCAACACATTGCTGGTGAGCCTCTAGTAGGGGCTGCACCCTGTGGTATTGCTCATGGAGAGCCACACTTGTAATATTCGGTGAGATTCAGACCAAAGTCATCGTCCTTTTTTTTGACAATTAAACGCTATTCAATCCGCTAGTCTTCGCAACGATCTTCTCCCCATCTGTTGATAGTTGAAGAACTCAAATGGTAGATAGGGCAAAAACAGTAAAGGATAGAGATAGAAATTTCTAGTAGGAATAAGGATAGATACGCATATGTTTACATTTGATCTAGAAGTCCCACTTCGAGTCTTGTGAGTGGTGAAAGCATGCCAATGAAGAATAGGGAATGAATATATTCAACTCCGCTTGGATGTTCAACACCGACCAAGTGAACAAGTTAACAAAACGATAATGATGACTTTAATCTCAACCATACAATTGTCATCGTCATTCTGTAAAAACATCCATCTTTTTAAAGCACTTTGGAAGAATTTGAACTAAATAAAGCTCAAATTTACTATTCCTATGAAGTGTTCTAACTTTGTTTTATAAGACAAAGTCAAAATTGTAAAGTTTAAAGAATGTATAAAAGTTACTGAATATTACTGCTTGTCCCATTTTTAACCAAAACTGAGTTTTATTTCGATAGTTTGTTTTGTTAATTTAGCTGGTGCGGATGCAATTTTAGAGTGATTTGTTGATCTGCAATCAGAACGAACAGTTTGATGAATTTGTCGATTGGCAAATTTCATTGCAAGATAACATATTTACACGTTTGATGATTCGCCATCACTTAGGTACTATTCACTTCTATAAAATAGGAACTGTTGCTATTTAATAGAAAACTAAAGAAGTGCAAATGTCCTGACTGGATAAGCGAAAAGCAAGTATGTCGAAAGTACAAATAATACTAACAAGATTACTTTATTTTTATCAGTAATTTTTAATTACTGAAATTGAAATAATTGCTCAATTATAAAATCTGGTACAAAATATGTACTCATCGAAGACACTATGTACACTATGTCCGAACACTACGCACACTAATTTTGAACGCATTCGTTCCGTCAAAAATGAAAAGCACTGATTCTTATGGGAACCCTTACATCTGACACAACCCATTTAGATACGAGACTAACAAAAATCAGTGCTCTTAATTGTAGTCGGAACGAATGGGTTCGAAATTAGTGTACATGGCCCCTAAAGAGGGCGTAGATGCCGAAAGACTTTTCTCTTTCTACTGCGTTCTATTTTTCGTGATAAATAAAGTAGTAGATATATATTCTCTCTCTAAAAATAAACAGGAAGCTATCCTTTGTCTCTTTTTTTAGCAAAGAGAACGAAAAAATCTAGGTGAGAAAATCTCTCCGTGTATACGCACCTTAATGGAACGATGGATAAAAAAATTATTTTCCTCTAAAAATTTGTTGTATGACTTACCTCTAATTGTGAGTAATCTGGCTGTAATACCCTTTGCTATACGTGTCTCCTCACAAGAGGGTTTATTAAACAGAATTCTCTTTATAGAAATCCATCGTCAATTTACTATCTATGGATTTTACTGTAAGATTATGGCGGGACGTTATGACTTTTAAAAAACGTTATGAATTCTTACGAGAACAGTGAGGCATCCGAGGTCTTTAGGTGAAAATTCTGATTGCTGGCCCCAATAAGGATTAACGCTTTTCAACGAACGTGACGAGTCCGTTGATTCGCCCCCACCGTCATCGGCATTATTCCAAATAATTGACCGAATTATACGATATTTTCAATTGAGTAACAGTAACAGAAACGGTCTTCCTTCAATTTTTTGTTTCAATACTCATGATTGTTCCACAGCTCGCAGCTAGTGAGCTATAGTAGAAATCATGTAAGAAAAAAAATTTCGGTCAGATTTTTAAACGTATTCGATAGCTTTCGGTGAACGCTTCGGTTTGATCCGTGTCCCTCTGCCAGTAGCGTTGCAACTAACTGCAAGATATGTAAATAATAGATAAATAAACTACAATAAGAACATAAAAGATCGATGTAACTTATAAAGAAAATTAGATAATTTGTTTTTGTTGCCTTTTTAAGGATTTAAAATTTAGATTTCATTTCGAAAAATTCATCGTTAGAGACTTTTGTAATATGAGACACCACTGGAGATTCAAAATTCTTGCTAGCACGTGAGTTTCTGGTATCCCCCACCTATTGAAGATCTACTGCGCATCCATCTAAAACTTTTTTCTTACATGATTTCTATAATATATTTGTGGGATCACTACACCCGGCGCATCCACCATTCTCTTCATAATTGATCATTTGTTGTTTATTTATCTAAGTTAATGTTACTTTTTTGAGTGATCTTTTTGTCGGAAAATAATAACAATGCAGACATTTATAAATAATTTATTACAAACACATAGCGTTCATCACTAGATTTAATGAGTCAATAACATTTACACCGAAACAGTTTTTGCAACTCACTTATTTACAAACAGTTCATAAAACACACAATGGCATAACATAAAAAGGAGAAAAAAATATGTTGATATGTACGTATTTCGATTAACTAAAGGTAATTTTTATTTTCATTTTATTTATTCCATATTCATCAAATATTATAAAGAATTTTCTTTGTTCAGGGATTTAAAATTTAAAGCTTAAAATCAATCATAACATTAATTTTAAGCTTCTTTATTTTAATATATTGAATATTTTAAAAAGATTATAAAAGTATAAAAACAATCTAAGAATATAGACGAATAGAAAATATAAAATTATCTACAATAAAATAAAGCTAAATTATTGTTGTAAATTATAATTACAACTATTTGGTTACATCAATTGCATAATCGTTAATTTTTACGTGAATTATGATAATTGTTATAGAATATAATGTTTATTCTTTGTCTTGGACATGTATCGATGATGTTGATGATAATGATGAGGATGATTCGAATTTATGATGATGAGGCGATGGATGGAACAATTATTCGATAACTAAGCGTGAATTTCATCTAATGGATCGTTTCTAAAAAATCGTTGTATTCGTCTTCAGTTAATATATCTTCGTATCTGCAAAAAAAAGTTAACTTCTGAACTAAACAAACATACAAAAAAAGAAGAAAACGTCAATGGATTGATGTTGAAAAATTTATTGCTCTCCGTAAACACACATCCCAGTTCTTTCAATTAGCCGTATAAATACAAAAAGGTTTACAATTTTTACAGTTTATACTGTCTTTATAATAGATGTATGCTGTGAAAAGAAAAACATTGAAAGGTGCAATTTTGCAGGTGTAAGAAATCGACATAAACAGTATGAATTACAAGAAAAGCAGAACGCGTTTTCTTTTACTTTTCTATATGTTATCTCGTGCGTGTTCTCCGGATTGTCTTTGAATTATTTATGGAATGGAAATAGGGATGCGTGAAAGAAACAGATACAAGAAAAACACCAAAAGTAGGAGAAAAAAAAAACAATGAGAAATTAAATAGGAATTTTCATCACCTGTTATCGATATTTCTTCGTTTTCTTTGGACGAATTGTTCACTTGTCGCTTCAATACACAATAAAATCAATTTCTTGTCACAACTAAATGATGTCTGTTCTAATAGTCTCGGTCCTTTTAATGATCCACCCAGACCAACTTTATCTCTTGATGCTGAATGCCATGCATCACATGACGTATCTAATGCACGTTCGCCATTCACTAATGCACCATGCCATACAGCTTTATTTGGCCATGATAGATCCGTCAACACGTTTTTACCATTAAATGAATAGATACGTGGTGGATGTGGAAATGGTGCACCATCACCTTTAAACATATCAGCCCAACTATTAAATAGGACTTCACCACGTAGATTTGATACAGGTAGTTTTCTATCGACTTGTCGTACAATGGAATCGACATTTTGGACACGGGACGATAGGAAAGCCCGGAAAGTTCCACGTAGACCGGCACGACGGGCTTGCCGATAACAGGAATAATCTGCACCACGGACACCGTGCACATCGCCGGTGTAAGCTTCATTTAATGCCGCTATACGGAGCTGAAAAGTTACACAACCTGGTTAAATACCTTCGACAGTAGTTTATCTAGTCTTTTTTTTTCAGTGAATCCACATAATATAAAATATGAACGATAGAAGTTAGAATTCTTTTATATGAACATCATATCTAAGCTAGTCCTAGAAGTAGACGTCGTTATACTTTTTTAAATCCTTCTTACAACATTTTGTGACATTTGATCCTAAATCGTTTCAAAGAGGCATTCTACATCTATCATATGTACATTTCTTTGTAATGGAAACTACCGGTATAAATATTTTCCAGTTCGTTGGAATTTTTGTTATTTTTCTTGTCACTAATCCCAAATTGTTTAGCTGAAGCTGAATCTTCCACGTCGGATTATTAGTAGACAACGGAAATCTCGACTCAGTTTTATTGAAATTTTTTTGTAAAGCCAACATTAGGTTTTTTCCGTTGACCTTTTATTCACATCTATATAGAGATATCTTATTTACTGTAAAATCAGCGATAGTCTTCGTGTTTTTGTATTTTCTAGAAAACGTTCTGATATTGAGCGTCTCATAATTCGCGTTAGGAAAACAAAAAAACTCTTGGAGTTAACTACCAGATTAACAAATATTTGTTAACAACTGTTTAATCTAGCTAGTTTTGGTTGAAACTGGGAACATATAAAGAGTGTTATTCCCTTATCAAATCTGACATTTAAAAAACGGGAGGTTCACAAACACATAGATAAGAGTTGACTAGGAGGGCCACGGGAGTTTCTTGATATATAATGTACGTTACTGAAATTAAAGTTCCTGAGTAGAATTAACTATAAAAAAAAAACTGAGAGTGAGTTATTCATTATGTAAAATTATGAACTCTGGCTGTATTTACAGAATTTATTTAAAGCATGTTGAGAATGCTATACCTACGTTTTTTGTTCAATTTTCTCCAAATTTATACGCCCACGTTTGGGCGTAAATCTGGATTTTATTGGTAAGAACTAGAAGCTTTTTTTCCATATACTTCAAATATAACAACCACACAAGAACGATATAGTTAATCTGTTTTTTTTTGTTAGAATAAAATATGATTCCACCCTGTCGATAACTATTATTAAGTATTTACATTGTTGAACTGTTATTTTCGATTTGATTGTAAATAATGTGGAAACCCGTAATCATCAAATATTGTGTAAATATATTTTGTGGTCAACTATTATTTAGAAAAATGTACTTACCATTTTTGGATACCACTGAAAAAAAAACAAACAAATTAGTCAAATTTTTAATCAATATTGAACATTACAGAAAAAATTAAGTTTTTATTTTCAATATAGTTCATGTTAATATAGGTTGTGTTTTTTTATGGTCGGAAACAATGTAAACTTTCTTAAAAATTCTATCAAGGCTAGAACGAGCAGCTCGGGACAAAGAATCAATAACAATTTCTTTACATACAAGAATTCCACCAAGTAAGCAAACGTAAAGTACGTACTTTATTAAAAACGGCATCCGATCTATATAAATTTAAATCAGTTTGAAATCAATTTTTCATACCGTGTCTAATTTACAGTAGAACTCGCTTAATCCGTACCTCTCCAATCAGTCATTTGCGCCAATCTGGCATAAATAGACAAACTTGCTGCTATTAGAGATGAAGAAGATGAATTTATTGTAGATCATTCGAAAACGACAGAGAGGTTTTGTAGGTGCATTGATACTTTTAAAAATCAGGAGAAACCAGACACGGTAAAGACCGATTAGAGGGATTCTACTGTATATAACAGCTTTTCAAAGAAATAGTACAAAACATAAAAAGACTGTTCAATTAATTACATAAAAGTGATTATTTTAAGAAGTTTGAATCATTTATTTTCCCATTTAATTTTAATAATTAATGAAATGTGAATATTAATAAATATACTTACATTAGAAACGTCAGGTGGTTTTGGTATGTGATTGATGAGATTACTAGCTTCAAATGGTGGTCTTAGTTGTGGGTTGCTTGTTGTTGGCGGTGATGGGGTAGTTACAGGCAACAATGATCCCAACTGGAAGTAATAAGATAAATACAATATTATTAAAATCTTACTTCAAGACACGAAATTATTGTTCTTTCATTAACGGATACCTCAAGATTAAAAAAAAAATTACTGAAAATACAATATAATTAATGAACTTAAGCTCTGATAATATTCATAGAAAATTTAATTAACAAACTTAATATTTATTTTAATATTCCTGGTCTTTGTAAAAAGGATCAAGTTCATTACGGTTCTATACATAGTTTTTGTTAATTTCCTTGAAACAACCAAACATTATGTGCATGTGCATTTCACACCTAGAGTTTCCACATTTCCACTATGCAACGTCAAATTTCTAGTTGGAAAACTTTCACGAAATGAATCTTTGATTCTCAAAGGTACTATTTAAAATATAGAGCATGTCCTAATATTTATGGCCAATATATTAACAAGTTTTTATAGATATAATACATAGAAATATACGCTTGAAAGTTTCTAAAAATAGGCCGCGTTACAATTGGTGGTCCATCATTGCACCACACGACAGAATCTCCTAAACTTCGTAAAGGGATTGTATAATTTTGAACATATTACTTAACTTAAATAATACAGAATATGTTAAAATGATCCTCCGATAACCCGGACTATTATAAATAAAAATTGTGTTTAATGCTGTTAAGAAAGACAACTTTCACGTCACACACACACAATATAGACTTTCATGAACTTGTTAAAATTTAACTTACCGCAATATACTGCCATCCATTGTTAACACGTACAAGAAGGGCTTCCTCTTCAATAACATACGCTAAAGTTCCAACAGGACTAGCGGACGACATCTTTGTCATGGCATCACGATTCTGGAACGTTACAGCCCCTGGTACAATACGGGCACTATTAATTTGTTCCCGTTCCGTTGCTGTGAATGTTGGTGGACTTGCTGTAGATCTACCTAAAATATAACAAAGTTCATATTATAAACTAATATGTTTTTGGAAGTTTTAGAAGAAAAAATAGAATCGAAATAATACAGTCGTTATAACAACATATTAGAGCAGGAGAGAGTCGATGGAGAAGGAAGGCATTTGTCAAAGTTTAATACGGTAGACAAGGTAATTCTGTTTTTGACATTTTGTAAGGAAAATCGATGAAATTTACTTGCATTAGAATTCTATAGCTAATGCACATACCATATAATACATAATACATACATACTTACAAAAGGAGTTCTTTATATCAATTAGAACACCGCAAAAGTTAATTAATATTAAAACGTAACATTGTTGTTTAGAGTTGTTACAATGAATTTGCATGAAAATGAAATCAATATAAATATGGAAATATTTATTAGAAAATGTGCTCTAACTGATAACAGGTTTTGTTGTAATACATTACCTAGATGAAACAATTAACCAACCACATATATGTAAATCTACCTGTTTTCATGTCTTTCAATTCCTTTAACTCTCTTAGTGCTTTCAATTCTTCTAAACTACTTCTTGGTCCTTGTAATATAATGCAGCAATAAAATAAGAAAGGATAATGTAGACACAAACAGATATTTGAAAGTAAAAAAAAACAATAATTAGTAGCAAAAAGGAATGGAATTTCAACAGATATAAAATAAACAAATAACGTAAATACTTATTGCTTGATTATTAATAGATGTAGTGTTGAAATTTAATACAATAATAATGTCAATATTTCGAATACTGAAACGAAATTAAGTTACATTATAATACCATTAATAATATTATATGATTTGACTTATTAAATTATTTATTGATAGACAGTTTAAATAGCGAGTTAATTGAATTAAATTAATTAAATGATTAGGTAATATTTCAACAATTAATCTTTAAATATTTAAAACATCTACTTTCATTTCCTATACACTGTGTAATTGAAATTCTTTCCATAATTCAAATCACTGATAATCCACAAAAAATAGAGTAGATTTTTATTATACAGCAGGCGATCGATATGGCCCCTTTTTCAAAAAAAAAGGCACCGAACAAACATGCGAGACATAGGGTGGTATTTTTGAGAAAGTCATCGTCTCCGTCTTCGTCATCGTCATCGTGACAATGACATTTTTGGGAATTTTCGGAGCAAGTCTTCACGTTCGTCTTCTTCTTCGTTTTCTCCCCACGCGTTTTCAGTTGACCAACTCAGCCAATAGTAGATAAGCATAGAGGATAGAGATAGAAATAAGGATAGATATATGCGGTTAAAGCGTGACTAAATATCCCGCTTAGAGTCTTGTGGGTGGAGCCAGCAGGTCCGTAAAGACGGCCTTTATAATTGCCAAGTCCGTACGGACGTGCACCACCGAAAAAGTCATCCAGCGAAGATGACATTGGAGATGACGATGACGGAGACGAAGACGATGACGTTATTGAAAATACCAGTGATAGATAACGAAGGAATTTGCTTGTCTAGGCGACAATCAGATGAGTTTAATGAATCGACATTTATGGGTGGATTCGTACTGTTAGTTGGCTACTGTTGATCAACTGTTATTAGTGGTTAATTAGTTTAGTGTTTAGTAGTCGTACTACTGTGTACAGTGTAAAGAATTTTAGACGCTAACTGTCACATTAGTACCGTCTATTCAAAACCGCCAACCGTTTGATGGTCACTGATTAAGACAGTCCATCATTTCGGACAATTTTTGTGAATTTTTTACGTTCATCTTCATGCAATAATTGCATTTGTTTATGATTTCAATAACTAGGTCAGTAAGACTTGTGTTGTTCAATGCTGTGAGAAGGAGAGACTGGTTGCTGATATTTGCATTCTTATCAGCGATTACATTACGGTAGGTTAGTAATTGTCCAGTGATCATCAAACAATGGTTACAATATCGGCCATTTTTTTTCTCTTTGACCTCCGAAAATGCCTTTACTGTACTCTATTTCTCATAGGAATGATGAGGTTTGAATATTGTAAGGGATTTTAATTACACCCTGTATAAACATTTTACTCCTATCCCGGCGCATCCACCATTCTTGATTACATAAACATTACAATTTTTATTTTGGTAACAACAACCCAGGTATTGCTTAATAAAAATAACCTTGAAAATATTCTCAGCGATGTATTTATTTCAAATAAACAGCATTACTAGAGTAAACATTTCCTATACAGATCCAAAACAAGTTCCGTTTGCTTGATTTAGAAAAAAAGAAACCCAAAAAGAAAAATTCTGTTAGAAAATTTTTATTTATTATTAATGTGAAATGAATTGAATAGAAGCCGTGAAACATGAAAAATTAGTAGCACGTAAATGTTCACATAACTCACACTTTGCAAATCGAAAATTTCTCCGAGGGCGAAACCAAACTTTACAATAGACTGAAATAATTTGCTTTCATTTACTTAAATGAATAAAATAGTTGATTTTAGTTTATTTTCTAGTAATTATTATTTTTGTATGTGTAACATAAAAATAAGTATGTATATTTGTCACGTTTCTGTTTCATTTATCTAGACAAATACATATACGTAAAAACTCGTAAAATTCCAAGTTATGACAACTTCCCTAGTATATTTTTTTCTCTCACCGAAATAAACCACCAACAAATAAACTTCTTCCGTATAAATAAACAGAACTGAGAAAACTAATTCTTGTAAATAAAACCTATTGTTTTGTTGTATGTGTGTACATATAACATTTGTGTGGATGTCTTTATTTAATCTTACCTGGTCTTAAATTGTATGTTGGTTCACCATATGAAGGACTGCCAGGTTCACCTTTGGGACCTGTTATAGATATGCCTGGCACGCCGGCTGGACCGGGTGGTCCTGGCGGGCCTGGTGGACCCGGCACCGGTATGTAACGAATCGTTTCATCCGAGGAACTAGTTCCTGGTAGACCTGGTGTACCAGGAGTACCATCCCGGCCTGGTGTACCATCTTGACCACGGTCACCTTTATCTCCTTTATCACCTTTAACCTAATAATAATAATTTTCAGTCACATAAGTAGGTAGATAGAAGTTGAAGAATTTCTAAAAGTTTCTTTATGATAAAGCAGTGAAGAAGGGAAAAATATTGCGCATACATATATCAGAAATATAGGTGAACGGTTGAAGCTAATTTTTATGCGAAACACGACTTATACTTTAAAATGGTAAATGTTCTAAAAATGAAAAATGACACACATATACAGGGAAAGATATGTATTTGCTTTTTATTCCCAACGTCGTCTGTTTCGTTGATTAATTTTAAAATAATTTACATTTAAATAAGTGCAGTATATGACAGTTTTTCTTATAAAAATTCAACATGACTCGAGAGCAACCTGCTTTTTATTCACAATGGCAATTTTTACAAATATTAGTTTGAATTTATAAATATTTAAAAAATATTCTTTCTATCTTATTTTACAAAATTGCTTGAGGTGAGATATCGTTTTGTTGTTCGTAATATTATTATTAATACATCAAATTTAGATAAAAAAAATGGTTTCTGAAATCACGCAATTTCATCATCTAACAATGTCATCATTCATCAAAATTTTACTTATAATATTCCAGTATGAGGATACACTTAATGAAAATGGTGGCAGTTTGAACACATGGTACATCTTTATTTCAAGACACCCGTCAATTATCCTTTAATTACGTACACAAATCGAGTTGATTTTTTTAGATAAAGCGTTAGTTAACTTACCCCGTCGTAATTACCGGAGTCGCCTTTTTCACCTTTTGGTCCTG
>JAZBHA010000422.1:0-15231 GCA_037464855.1 Iselma pallidipennis | reverse complement strand
GGGACCAAAAGAAAAACGAGAGAAAAACAGAGCATTTATTTTCTAATACACAATTTACGTATACAATTTTTTTTTATCTCACCTTTCCATTCTGACAGCATTTATTGTAAGAAATTGAAGATCAGAAAATTTCTAATAATGAGTGGAAGAATTGAAATAAAATACTTACCATCCATCCTGGTAAACCGATTTCACCCACAGGCCCTGCTTTTCCAGGCGGTCCTGCAGGACCTGGTGGACCTGGCTTGCCACGTCTACCTCTCCTCCCTAAATCACCTTTCTCACCCTGAAAAATATTTTATGAAAACCTCAAACATATTCGACTGGATAATTCACCTTTAATGTAATAAAATCACTTCCATCAGGCAGTATTACAGCACCGGGAATGCCTTTTTCACCTCTATCACCTTTTGGTCCTGGTGGTCCAACAGGACCAATAGCACCATCAAGTCCAGGCTCTCCCTTTTCACCTGGTGGACCGATTGGTCCATTTAAACCAGGCACTCCTGGTATTCCAGCTTCTCCATCTTCGCCGCGATCACCTTTCATCCCTCGTTCACCAGGTTCACCTTTAGGACCAGGAGCACCAGATACGATTCCTGTCATATCGCTACTATAGGCAATTCCTGGTGGTCCTGGTGGTCCTTGTATTCCTGATTCGCCTTTCTCTCCTTTTTCACCCGATTTACCATTGGAACCTGGTGTACCGGGTATACCATCTAAACCTGGACTGCCAACTTCTCCTTTCGAGCCTTGTGCACCTTTTTCACCGGGAAGTCCTCGATCGCCACGTTCACCTTTTGGACCAGGGTCGCCACGTGCACCTTTTGCGCCAGCAGGGCCTTTATCTCCACGTGAACCAGTAGGACCCGGTTTTCCAGGTTCTCCTTTAGTACCAGGAACACCAGGACGGACCATTGGACCGCCAAGAACGGTTTCCTACAAAATAAATCAAAAATAAATTTTTTTTTTAATTCTCCAACAATAGGTAAAGTAAGTGCAATTCATCATATAGGTACCTTAAATGGACCCCTAGGTTTCCAGCTAGGCTGCGTGTAATTAATTTAAAAACAGCAAATTAATTTTATATATGAAAAAGTTACTTACATCGACATTTTCAAATTCTACTGGCCCTGGAGGACCTGGTGGACCTGGTGGCCCCGGTTTTCCTGGCATTCCATCTTTACCAGCTTCACCGCGCGGACCTTGTGGACCTTCAGAACCTGGTGGCCCTCTATCTCCTCTCTCTCCTTTATCGCCAGGCGGTCCTACAGCACCACGCTCGCCTGGTGGTCCTGGATGTCCAGGTATACCTGGCGCTCCGGTTTTACCTTCTGGGCCTTCGATGCCCAGAGAACTTGATAAACCATAAGTGGTAGCATAAGTACTCAATATACTTGTGACATTGCATGAACACACCGCCTTTTAAATTATTCACAATTACTATTAAATGTAATTTATTCAACGTAACTAGATGCAACTTACTTCTGTTGCTATGGGTCCAGGAAGACCAGCAGGTCCTGGCGGACCTGGTGGCCCTCGTATTGATTCCCCGGGAGGACCCTAGAGAATTCCAGTGTCAAGTAATGTATAAATTATAAAAATTATGAAAATTGTATACCCTAGGGCCTCTTTCGCCTTTTTCACCTTTGGTACCATAGGCAGCTTGTTGATCATTAAAAAAATAATTGCAACAATTCTCTTTACCACATATACAGTTCTTACCATCAGGTGGTGGCGGCGGGGGCGGTATAAATCCATAGTCTTCAGATCCACTTCCTTCTCTGAACGTTCCATCATAATCACCACGTTCCACCTTATCAAATCCAATATTTCGTTATTACATTTATTAGATTGGAAAGAAATTCGGTTTTAAGTTAAGCGAAAGCAAAATCAGTTAGTTTAAAATAAAATGGGAATTCTCGATAAATCAGATTTTCTATTGATTTATTTGAGAGGCGACTTTTTTTGTAAATAATTTTGATTATTTCCCTGTTTTTTAATTTAAATCTGTAAATTGATTTTTGATAAAATATGCATCAACTTTTTATAAATAGATTTATTGGGGAAATGTATGAATGTCTTTTTCTTCTATACATAGAAAAAGTTTTAATCAAACAGCTTAATCTCGATCCAATTTCGTTAGAAAACTCTTTGTGTTGTCGGGTGGAGTTGAGTTTTTAGAAATAGACAGGGAGTTTTCGATGGTGACTGCAACTAATTAAAGTAAGTTATCTATAGAACAATCAAGTAATTGTGATGCATTTCCTCAAACAAATACAATTTTATAAGAAATCTAACATAAACCATGTGTTTTGCATTTAGAAGTAAAGCAAATTGGATGTCATTTTGTTAGTAAAGTTTATAAAATCTTGTTAGTAATCCTTTTCAAGTCTTTTTTTTGGCAAAACTACTTACATAATCGATTTCATTTTCGATGTCAAGGTTGTGGCTTAGAAAACCCTAATCAAGGTAAAATGGTGAAACAAAAATTAATTAAAAAACTAAAACTAAATTAGCATTAAATTAAATTTCTATATTAAACTAGAAATTAAAAAAATAATAATAATGACGATAATAATAAGAAAAAATTTGTTATACCTATATATGCATACAAAAGTTTAAGATTTTTTCGTGTTTTTTTTTGTTGGTTATTTCAAAATCTATCACAAACCTGAAAATCTGTTTTGCATTGATCTGCTGCCATATTCGGATCACCGAAAATTTTCACTTGATCCAAAGCGCCCTTAAATAAATAATAAGAATAATGACAGTAAAAATTGTGCTGTCTCATATTAATTATCACCATCATCATTATCATCATCTGTAATTTTCTTTTCGAAAGGGATCAATACCGGAAAATGTCGTTCCCTACCAGGTCATTTTCTATTGAACACCACGTGATTGTAAGGAAGAATTTCATGTAGATTTTCAGGAAAAATCATTCAGTCAAAGGATTTGTGAAGAGGGTAGGAAAAATCAACCCCCGCTTGTTTTACGTTAAAAAGCCTTTCAGATAACAATGTTTTAATTTAATGGAACACGCCTACAGATCTAATATCGTTGTAAATATTCAATTGAATACAGGATTTTTAGGTGATTTTTGTTGCAATTCAGAAATAACTGAAATATGCTTTCGATAATATCTTTCATATTAACGAAAACAAAAAGATTTGAATTTGATTTGGGTTGTTTCAAAATTTGCAATACATATAGATTTATTGATTTCAGTGAATTATAGGAACAACCGGTTGCGTCGACATAAATCAAAAAGAAAATTCACCAATACAGATTGTAAAACATTGAACAAGACCCATTTTAATGTCTCAATTTGTATTTAGAGGCACACACACACATATAGGACAGAAATACAATTATTTTATCAACTCGAGAAACTGATTTGTCTCTATTCAGTGTCGTCAAGTCAATTTCAAATAGTAAACTGAAACGATTCATTTTAAATCGTCAATCGTATATATATAGTGAACACTTCACATCTTTTGTTACATATAGAAACTGTGTATTTAAGAAGAAGAAATTCCAAATTTATTTCCTTCAATACAGTGATTCTCAAACAGTAAAATCTAATTATTTACATTATCAATGGTTGCATTCTCTCTTTTGCACATCCGCATATATGGCTCGAAATTTGATAACCATAACTACTCAAATAGGTCTTTGTACGAAAATGTGATGAAACTATTTAGTGTTCACGCAAATTTTGCGATCACTATGCAAATTTCGTTATGCGACGTGTATATTTGTAGTTATAAGGGATACGATAGGTTTTCTTGTTAATGAAAATTCGTACATTTTCGGTCACTTTCCTTTGATAACTTCATTATATAGTAGCTAGAAAATAAGTACCTATAGGTATAGAATAAAATTATTATTATTCAATTATCTCGTCGTTCTTATGGAATGCGTTCCCTTTTATGTTTTAAATTGTAAACGGTGCAGCTCTATTAACACTAATTACATGCTAATTATTTTTTAAAGTAATAACATCGTAACGTAAAAAATTAATTAGAAATGTTAAAGAAAAAAAAAACGTGAAAGAAGAGATCATTTTTATATTTTATTTTAGTTCTGTGTAGACCGACTTTGATGGTATACAAACTTAAATTCTGAATTTTATCGCATCGCTTGTATCTAGTATATCCGGTGGGATTCAGATTGAAATCATCGTCATCGTCAACAAGGACTAGTTTGACAGTTAAACGTTATTGTGTCAACAAGTCCTCGTCGACGGGTGTCTCACCACCTATTTACAGTTGGAGAATTCTGTCGGTATACCTACACGGTAAAGGATAGGTACGTAGGCGAAACGTGATTAATACAGAGGGAAATATTGTTTGAATAAATTGTATAACAACATTAGGTAAGATCCCTGTCACACGAGCAGAATACAATTCAATTTAGCGACAAGGTCAATACAAATTGAAATATTGGTGAACTCTACCCTGTCACACGGGCGTTTCACAATTACAATTAACGCACGCGCAAGGCGTAGATGGTCATGTATATATTGTGTGTGGTTCTTGAACAAACAACTGATGGCAGCCATGCTTTTAGATGCCGTGCATGCGTAGTTGACACAATTTAGCTAAATAAATTCCGCCGCTCATTAATTGAATATTGTGTGCTGTCACACAACAAATTGAGAACCAAGGTAATTGCGAACTTAGTTAAATTGAATTGTATTCTGCTCGTGTGACAGGGATCTAGTCTTTAAATTGTTTGCATTTAGTTTAAAGGTTCATATAAAGCTTGCTTATTATTAAACATCTTTGTGGGCGGGGCGGAACAAGTCGACGAGGACTACGTAGGTACAGAATAGCAGCGTCCTCTTTGACAGTCAGCGGACAGTTAAGTTGTAAATTCTCCTATTAGTTAAAAACAACAAAATATTGGCAATTAGAAGAATAGAAAAAATAAAGATAATTATACAAATTTCGATTGTATATTTTAGTTAATAGAAGTATTGATTGGCAGTACAGAAATTGTTTGGAAATTCTTCATTTATGTCCAAATACAGTATGTACATATCATGAAAAAAGTAAAAAGAAAACCCTTAAAAAAGACCGCTCTAATAAATAATGAATAAAGAAAAATTTTCAATATATGCGCCATAATAACTGAACTCAATTACCTTGGCTGTCATTAACTGAAAAGCATAATTTCGAAATTAATAACCAGATTACTTAGTGTTGATAATAATTTTCTTTCACTACCAAGTTATTAGTGTTTTTATAATTTGAAAAAAAAAACACATTATTAGTGTTAATGGTTTATAATGAAACGTACAGAATAAAACGAAACTATTTACTTTATGGATAAAAATAGGTAGGAGTATAATAAAGAAGAATCATTATTAAAAGTTAATAATAATTAAGAAGATATCACAAAATTTTCCTCTATTTATTTAATTATTATTAAACTTTCGTCCCAGTTTTAAATGACTTTCTATAAACATGTTCGACATGTTGTTTAGTTTAACAACGTTATTGAAACTACCTGGTCAAATCGTAAAATTAATAGTAATTAGCCAACAAAATCAAACAATTAAACAGAAATAACATTGTTATATACACAAAACTGTCGACAACGGTAGATGTGTGTGTACAGTAATACTGTATTACCATTTTCCCTAATTAGCTTTTCTACACCTGCATCGGAAATGAAAATTATTTTTACTTTAATTATAATATTTAATATAAAAATAATTATTATTATTTGAGTCGTTCGTTTAATTCTGTTTGGAATTTTTATATCATCTTACAGTTTTCATGACAACTCCTACATTGTATTATGATCAGTGGACGAGAAGAAAAACCAATATCTCAGAGTTTTACGATAAAAGGTCTATTTTTAATAATTCTTCCCTATAATAATCATTTCAATAAGCTATTCGAATAGAAATTAGCTTAGTTGAAGGAGAAATTAACTTTAAAACTCGTCTTTTTTTTCAGTCTTTCGTTTTCTTGTTAATTCAACTACCTTGTTTTGCTCTATCTAATCAAAGTTTTATGTTAATAGAGGCTTGTAGGGTGGTTTTTCTAAACAACAACAACAACAAGTTTTGTAAAGTTTTTCTATAGTGATACTCAACAAGTAAAACTAAAAGTTTTTCTTTCTTGTATTTAAAATCAATTTATATTTTAATTACTTGATATTAATTGATATCTAGTGATAACAATTTTATTAAAATGAAAATTTTGGTATTAGCACCCCTAATGTATGCTAGTATGTAACTGTATCTTCATTAATTTTGATCAGCTTTCAAGCTTTAAGTTTATTACGTTTCCTTAAAATTTCTAATTTAAAATATTTGTCATTTTCGTAATTTCCGTCTACTTAATTAATATATTAAGAAAATATGAAGAAATTGTATTAAATATCAAACTTTTATAGGGCTCAAAGTATTTATTTAGATTAAATAAAGGAAATTAGCTACCTTTTCAAGAGTAATTAAAGATGGAATTCATTAAGAGCATAATTGTGAATAGTAACCTGTATTTATTAATGAAAAGCTAAAAATAGCATGTAAATGTAATTTCTTTTAAGGAAATATGTTGGTCCGTTCTTTGTTTATTGTGTTATTGAATAAAATGTCACCTTTAGTTGTAGTGTGACCTATAGGGTCATCTATGCCCGCCTTGGAGCTTAGATTATACGATTTATTCTTGTAGAGATAGACAAAGCGTTTCACATATACATGTATACCTCTTTATACAACATATCCATGGTTTTATCCGAGACTAAAATCGGTTTTACATTATTCTCTTTTGATAGCAGTTACCTGCATTTATTTACCTTCAAGCTAGGATACCAACAACAACAACAACATAAAACTTGGTTGTTATTTATTTTTTGTGTGTTAAAGCCTGTTTGTTTATAAGTATCTTGTCTTATATACACCCACTAAAGAAATCGTATTTTAAAAATAGATTCTGCTTTAGAAAAAAAATTTTCAATTCAGATTTTCCATCATATCAAATGAAGAAATTCAATACACATCCCTATTATAAAATTTGTCCATTTTAAGCAATTTAATTATAAACGATCCACCGCCAATAAAATATACTTCAGGATTTAATAAAAGTTAAATTAAATTCAAAAAGTTTCATAATGTCATTTTATTTTCAAATTTACTATTTGAAATTGGGCAAAATCATGAATAATTTATACGACATTAATTGACCGAATAAGTCATTTGAATATTCCAAAACTATCGTTTATATTGAAATAGAAAAATTATTGGAAAACAAATTAGTAACACTTTTAATGAAATGCAAACACTCCTTCACAACAATCAAATCGGGGAATTATTGCCGCTGTTGTGGTAAATTTCTAAAAATATTCATAATGTTAACAAAAAACAGAATTCTATCTCCGTATAACCGAATTCGTAATATTTGTTTCACGTCAAGAATCTTGTGGTTTCCCTACAATCCGAGAATTCCCACCGAATATTCAGGAATTTTGTTGCCAACGAAACATTGTAACAAAAATTTCAAAATCCAGACATTTGATAGGACAACTCATAATAAAATATAAAGTAAAGCAATAATTATTTGAGTACTTAAAAAAAAAAGAACGGAAAATAAAGAAAAGGTTAAACCGCATAATCCATACAATGAGTTACACATAAAACTAGAAAGCCCAAAAATCAGATACTTTTATGAATGAAATATAACAATTTATTGAGTTCATAGGGAAATACTGGAGTTAACAAACAAAAAAAAAAGAATCAAATGACAGTCCAACAGTAAAATAAATTTTTGTATGCCGAGAGATCAGCTACAAAATTTTCAAATAAAAAGATAAGAGAAATAAAGAGGAATGAATAAACCATATCTACCATGACAGTATTTAAATTTGTAATAAACATGTAGGGATTGTTTTGTTGCAATATTTTCCAGTTTAGAGAGAAAAAAAAGTTAGAATTTTCATTCAAAAGAGAATACAGCAACAACATTTTGTTCGAATTATAGTCACGTCATAAAATTAAGACTTTTCTATTCTTGGAGTTCTACAATAAAACTCCTACCCTACAGTATTCTGTACCAATTACTTAATTAGTGATTTAGGGCAAGAACTTTATTTCAATTTGTGAAAACTTTGCTGGTATTCATTCATATGACGAATTACTAAGAAGAAAAAAAATGGATCACAGAAATTTTAAAATTGAATTTCAGAACACAAGAAGTATTCTCTTCATTGCTGTATCAGTTTTGATGTAATTTATCCTGTGTATTTTATAGCGACTGTTCTGAATTTTGAAGTGAAAATTGGAAACAGTCTTGTTTAGATCGAACACAATCATTTCTATATGTATGTTTATCATATTTCCTTCAAGACATTTATTTGAAAAAAGAGAAACTAGATCAAGATATTTGAAGTACCTATCTATTAAATATTGATCAATTTTCAAAAGGAACTGGAATCGCATTACATCTCAATTTATTAAACACAACCTGAGTTTAAAATATGAATTTAGCATACTGTGTACTTCGAATGATCCTATTTTCCATAAAAATACATTATAGAAAGTTTTAAAGAATCCTCAAGTGGATTATTCAGATTTTCTTGCCCCGTAGAGATATTTGTTTATATGTTTGATTTACTTTTTTTTTCTATTCTTAGCTTATTTGTAGATACTTTGAATTATTTCGACCTGTTTTTATAAAACACCTTTTTCGTTTTTTCTTTCGTTATTTTTTTTTTCTGCTCCGGTGTCTATCAATATAAATTTTTAATCATTTTTTCCTTCCTTAATCTACATTTTAAGCTTTAATTATTTAGATTTATGAAATAATTATTTCTTTCTCGACTTAGCTGTCTTCTCAATCGAAAGCATCTACAAATCTGAAGAGATGCTTTTTTCTGTGAAAGTACTTAAGAATTTTTTTAAGCATTTCTTCTTATTTTCTATTCTTTTAGCATTTACACTTGTTTCTACACGTACTTCTTGCTTTCGCTCGGTGCTGGTTTTATAAATTTCGAATTTCTTTCTTTCAGACTACTTCTCTATATTTGCAAAACGATTTTTTTATATCAGCTTTCCTCATTTTGATTTTCTTGCAGCTATTTGTTCGCAACACTGTGAAATCATTTTAACATTTTTTTTGTGGAAATTACTTCCACAGTATTTCCATATTCACTTTGCTTTATTGTAATTCAATTTTTCTGATTTTCCACTTTCCTTTGTTGTGGAGTAAATGGTTCAATTTCAGCTCGTTCTCATTATGTTTTTGCCAACTTAAAAGTTTCGTTTAGATCTATATGAATATGAATAACATCTAATTGATTAACTATTTAACGAACGAAATAAGAAAAGCGCTGTTGGAACTCTCAATTTGTACAAGATTTCAATTTATCCCGAAAACTCCTACAAATAGAATTTTATAATCCTTTAAATTTGTTTGTAGTCTTTAAGATTTATCTAAACTTTAAAAATAGAACAAATTTCTACACTCTTAACTAATGTTTAGTATTAAAGGAATCGGCTTAATTTCAATGTAATTATTTACATCAAAACAATATCAATTAGCTGATAATAAACATAAGTAAGAATGGTAAAAAAAGAAATATTTAATTAGGTGAAATGGTCAAAGACCTTTCTTTCACTTACGAAAATTTACCGAAAGTAAAAACAACACATCTAATTTGATTTTAGATGATATTTTGTGAACGTTTATTTAGGAACAATTCAAACTTGATCCTCTTTGCCTTTCAAACCCACTTCAACGATCACATTAATTCTTCTTCACCGTCATCTTTCAATCAATCAATTTTATTTAATCAAAAAATAATAATAAAGGGATAGACAACTCTACATTCTACACAAAAATTTTATCAATTAGTAAGATTTTTTGTTTTTAAATTATTTATCTTTGATTTTTCAATAGCATTCTTAACAATATCAGGATCACCAGATGATCCTCACTATTTATCTGATCTTGTATTTATCAATATTACAAATAATATCACCATGGGCAACAATTAAAATTCGTACAGTGCGATTTTACGACTCCAAAATAATAATTGGATCAATTGGAAATAGAGCTTTTGGCAGTTCCAAAACATGTCCTGGATCATCTATGATGTTATCGTCATATGAATGATCTAATGTCACTTGGTGGATTAAAATTACGTCGCCAAAATTCAACTTGTTCTTCTTCACCATATTTGACAGCTGTTCCACCTTTATCTATCAACTAGTTGAACTTATTATAAGGGCGTTCATTTAGACGACCAATCTTGATTATCAGACACCTTTTGGGGCCTAATTCGTATAAAATCATTTCCAATGTTTCAAAAAAGTAACTACAAAATGCTGCTTTTTTTCAGATTCCATTTCAGATTCATGATTATAAAAACGGCGACCCATGGTCGGAATAAAAACTTAACTACCTAAACGGTGGTTACTTTGAAGAAAGTTTGGCAAATCAATTCAGTTAAATATGAAAAGGAAACACAATGAGATCGGTCTAACCACTGCAGTATATTGCAAAATACTTTATTAATTGTTGTTGGGAATGTGTAATAGTTAATGTTGTAACCTGGTATTTAACAATATTGATGAAACCAAATTACTCGATGAATATTGAGCCAAATAGCTCTCTGTTGATTATTTAAGAAATATACTTATTCAATTATTTACAAACTAATAATTCTATACATTTTTGGATTAAATAAACACATAGTTATTAGAACTGGTATGATTGACACAATTAGATCAAAATCAATCACATACTAATCACTTGGATTAACTGATTAAACAGCACACATCTGGAATTGAAAGTATTATTTAAAGTTGATTTATTTTGAACAAAAAAAAAAACTGATAGGCTTTTAAAAAAAAACAGTGATTCATTAAAATACTAGGTCGTGTGTAGTGAAACAAAAAATTTTCAGACAATTTCATTATTTTGAATTTAACGTATAATCTTTTCATTTTTTCTTCTCTTAAGTAGTCTGTTCTACCTCACTAGGAAGTGTAACTGAAAATTAGTGGATGAGCTACAAGCTAAATATCACTAAACAATGAGAAACAGTTTACTCGTCTACAATAAGCACATGGAACTATTTCTCTTCCATCCAACCTAACCACGTTTTAATTGAAGAATTTTGCAGTAACATTAGTTCTTTTTTGCACAAAAACAGCCAACCATATATTCGATTTTGTAATAAATAAAAATCTTCAACACAAAACTTTGTTACAGATTAAATCTGAAGCAGATACAAACCAAAAAGTTGTAGATATATTTCGATGTTGGGGAAAAAAGTAGAAAAATGTGGAAATGGAGAAAATACCAGAAAAATTGTTGTAGTGTAAAAAACTTATTAAAAAAAAGGTACATTAATAATATTTCCCCATGTGGCTAGTTAGTACCCTTGACCTGTACAAAAGTAGAACAGTTTTTTCTCTAAATTAAAGCATAAATCCTTTGAAATAATAGTTACGAAAAACTAGAACATTTACAATATAATCATACAAACTATTAGTGGTTTTAATATGAAATGAAATCATGTTAGACTCTTGTATTCATCAGCATGTACGGAATTTTGATATTTATCGTATTTTTTACAAATTACTCAAAAATAATCAAATAATAATACAACGTAACAACTGATGGATAGTTTAGAAATCTCTTTACAAATTCATAGATATACTTGTCTAGACGAAGATAAATCTACTATAGACAGAGAGTTTGTACGATGTGCTGAATTAATCATCTTCGATTCTTTTTGGATGACAGAAAATGAACAAAGAACTCTTTTGTCTGTAGATCCTTTTTTAATAATTGAACAGCAAAAAGTTGTACACAAACGAAAAAAAAAGAGTATAAATATAGAAGACGAAAATGAAATGAGTTCTTCAAATTACGAACGTATTATTATTAAAATCTGGCACCAACTTTTAGTTGAATTCATCTTGTATTAATGAAGAATTAGACAAGAAAGATGATAGATAAGAACTAGGAAATTGGTGAAATTTATATCATTCCAGTTGTAAATATCAATTTACATATTCAATAAACAATGTTGATTACTACATTCAGATCAATATGGGTTATTATTGATAGAAATACAAGATATATACACAATTAATCTATTTTGAAATGGAAATTTATACTACAGGCGAACGAAAATCAACTGATTAACACTCGCACTTTCTCCAAAACTATTGAATTTGTAATTTTAGAAAATTGCAGCAAAGAAAAACGAAGAAAACTTTTTATAATTTGATTTAATAGAAAAAAAATGTATAAATTAGTCTTGTAATTTTTTCAAGCAATTAACACAGAAATTCAGATTAATTTCATAACATTAAAAAGTCGTTAGATCGAAAATTATACCGGTCGAATGATTGATAAAAAAAAACAAGTCCAAAAAAAGTGCTTGGAAAAGGAAAACTCACAGAAAAATCGCTATATAAAACATAGTTTCGTGCACTAATTATCTTTCGATTTATTATTACTGCTGTAGTTTTTTTTATTATTATTACGCTACCTGTCTAAGTTTGGCTGGTATTGGTTCAGATGAACGTCGTGGCCGGAACCATCCAGTGAACGAACCCACTGCTAAAGCTCCCGCCAACACTAATAATGTAAAACATAGAGCGACCAGCAATCGACTCTGACTAGATAGTACCATTGCCATGATGGCAAGATTTTTCTTGTGTTATTATTTTTATTTTCAGGAAAAAAGTTGGAAAAAGTCACATATTTGCTATTTTATTTTCTTATAAATAAAACAAGTTCAACAACAAATTGATTATAAAACTGATAATAATCTGTCACTATTGAATTAATTAGAATGTCTTTTGAATATTTCATAGTTCGAACTTTCGAAAGTGTTTGTGACGATAACAATAATAATTATATATTAGAATGGTAAAGTGGCGATAAAGTGCGGCACTAGCGCCCCAGTGACCGACGCTCAAACTAGCAACGTTGAGCGTCACGGCGCTACTGGACCAAAGACGCTACTCTGATACCATATACCTACTCTCGACTATTCGACGATTTTACTTTTGCCGTCTGCGCACACGAAATTCAAGAACATCCATATACATATACTCCATATAGTTTATAAAGTCATTGAATTTAACGCTCCCTAATTTTTCCAAGTCCTCTCAAGAGACTATTTTTCGGAATTATAAAAAGAAAAACAACCATTATGTCAGGCTTTTCATCAATAATGTGTCCAAAAAAAGCCATAACGTATCTAGCGAAGAAATAAAGTTAATTTGTCTGGAGGAGTAATGCAGATTTTCATATGGAAATTAATTTGGAATTATTCATCAAGATAATTTGGTAGATTATCTTGTTCTATGTCTTATAAAATTTCCGGTTTGGCTACCCAAAACGACCACATAATCCATGTTGGATATGTCTGGAAGTTCTCTTCAGATTACGCTCGATTCCAATGAGAAAAGTTAAAAAAAGATCGATTGGCCTGATAAAAAGTGCAGTAGATACCGTTTCTTTGTATAAAGCTTAGTTGTTGAATGGAGTGGCACAGGAAAAAAATAGCACAAGTAATCTAAGTAATTAGTTACAATATCAATTATTTCAGAGATTTCTACAATCACCACCGGTTTTCATCAACAATTAAATGCTTTTCACTTATAGAAAAGCGGAGAAAGCTTGTAAAGATTTGGTGGAATCGAGGTTTTTATAGATTCAGTTTTAAGCGAAACAATTTTTCACATGATTGATATTATAGCAGGATTTCCTTGGTGTTTCAAGTTTGTCCTTAAAAGAAGCCTATATCTTCTTTAACTTTGTTTCGATATTTGTTCAATCCTGAAAAATCCAAACATGTAAATATATACCTAATAGAGATTAATCTATGACTTCTTCGTAAAGTTGAAATATTTGTAATATAAAGCTTTCGAGTGAGTGGCTTTTGTTGTTACCATGTTATCACATATGTACATTCGCTGGTTTTAATAGCACTAATGCATTAAAAAAAACATATTACATTTTAAGTCACAAAAAATATACTATTTAACCAAAAAAACACAATTTCAAATTAAAAAAAAAATTGCTACAACAACTTGAAATATTTATAAAATGTAAACGAAACTTTTCTTTTTATTCAATAGAAAACGCATTATCCTGAAAATCCATAACCCTACAATAAAATCACTGATGCACACTAATAGACGCTACAAACTTTCATACAGAAAATCCATTATTTTATTATTAGCATCAATAAATTTCTGTAAGCCGATAGATGGAATTTTATCAGAAATTACGAAAAAACTTTCATAATTCTGCACCTAAAATTATTTTGGTCCATTCACAGAAATTCCCTTAGTAATAATAATAGAAAATTATACGCCAACGAAATGAAATAAATTAAGTAATTATATTCGAGCTCGTTACTTTTTTTTTTAAGTGTTGTTGCCCAAGCTTAATGAGTTGACGCAACTGGCCGCCCTCAATCCCTGTGGTGGTAACAGCAGTACTAGTGCCACCAGTCTCTGATAAAAAAGAATTACAATCGGGCACAAGTTTGCTAATAAAATAAAAGATTCAGTCATTGTTTGGACAGTAAAAAGTTCAGAGAATATCTGCTCTTATCGTGAGCTTTATAGGATCCCATTTTCGAGGGAAAACAGACAGAAGGGTAGGTATACAATGGACGTTCCCTTTCGATATCTTTTATACTTTTAACTCTATGGTTCTATATCCGTTTATCTATAATATAATCAAAATTTAAACAAAACAGATTAAATATTATTTTTTGTCTTATAAATGATGATGATGATGGTGATGTGCATAATATTGCATTACATTTACACTTGATATTTAACTATTTACATGTAAGTGTATTGGATTGGCCGACGAGCTAACGGAACGTTCAAGGCAAAAGTTCTTTAGCTGGATAAAATCCAGAAAAAGGAAACACACACAAAAAATAAAAGATAAATACTCTGATAGGAAAATCGGGTAATCGGGACATTGAACTGAAAATACACATAGATAGTGTACGATTTTACTTCCCAATACCTATTTTTTAAACAAAAATTGCTTCCACACTTTGTTTTGATGTTGAGGCAATATTTAATATGACGGCAAACTGTTATTTTCACAGACTAAGGAATCCTATTAGGATATAATTCAAAATAAATCAATCTTACACGTCCGAAACAGTTCTCTTGCTGAAATACTAGGAGTGCTCCATCTTATTTACATATCTTTTACAAAT
>JAZBHA010000421.1:46064-61720 GCA_037464855.1 Iselma pallidipennis | reverse complement strand
AAATCAGATAAAATGATGTTATAAGACAATTGGAGTTTTTTTTTTTCATATGGAGACCTATTCTGAGCTGTTATCTGTGAAGTTTTGTTTGGTTAAAACTTTATTATCAACACTACATGATAATGAATAGAGAGCCCAAACTGTAAAATCGTTGTGTATGACTGTAGAAAGCAAGAAAACCCTCTTGAATAGACTTTCCCTTTTACAGGACAATCCTGTCTTGAATGTCTCCAGAGACATTCAACTACAATTCGTATCCTCTTTTCAACGATTCAAGTAAACATTTAAAACGTAACGAAAACAACCTCCTCGATAAATCGTCATGCAAATCTGGATTAAAACTGAAAGTAATTCTTTTGAATGTTATCTCGAAACGTTTTCGGGAAAACGAGTCAAACAAAGATAAGGACAAAAATATAAAGAAATAGGACATTTTTTTCTTTAATATCAAATTCTTAAATTCTTATTTTTATTATTAAAAGATGAAAAAGACAAGAAACCAGTAGGAAGAGAAATAAAAATCGTTGGTAGATTAAAAGATGAATCCGTTTGATTCGGTTACGTATTACTGTGTACTCTAGCTCGTTCAACTTGGTTGATTTGTTTGTGTTATTATATCGCCTAGTAGAAGGTAATTGTTGTTTGTTTTGGAATGTGAGTTTCTTGTTTGTTTTATGTGTTGGCGGTGAAGGCGGTGGCGGTAGTAGTCGTAGTATTTTTACCTCGTATATGTATGTGTGAATACAAAAGGTAAAGGAAAATTTCATAGCAATCGACAATTCTATTCTGGACGATGGTAAGGGGTGGAAACGTAAACACGGAAGGACAAACAAACCCATGGACAGATCGAAACGTGACTGAAATTCTTACCTAAGTTCTCCAATAGACTTTCATGAAAAGGTCGATTGGTAAACTATAAAAATTCAAGATTTTCAATTGTATTTCGTGCCAAATTCACACGTTTATTTGGATAGAAGGAAAACCTTTCCAGAATATGACGAGGACCTACAAACAGTTCTGAAAATTCAAGCATAGAACATCAGAGCAAACATTTATTTACATTTCCCTCTTTTTTATATACAAATTTTACATTGTTTGTGGTGCATTTATTATTTTTCATGATCATATAATTTATAAATGTAATGGGCTCGATCTGCATGCTAAAAGACAAACTGTTTTTGAATTCAACCGTAGGTATGTATATACTGAACAGTTAGCTCTACACCGCACCGAATATAAGAGATTTATCTCATAACTTGGGAACCATTTGAGACATCGAAATAAAAGAAAAAGCATATTGTGACCGACAATGTCTTCTAAAAACTCTACAATTTTCATTGGAATTGGTTCAATAGCTTTTAAATTAAATCCAGAAACACAGACAAGAATTTTAAAAACTGTTTTTTATGCTCCAATCTCGTATAAATAATCCACAACGTTGCTAAAGAGTCGTTTATTCCGAAATCACAGCCAGATGGTTCAATTTTATTTATATAGATTTTTACCATCTAAGAAGGGATTATCCGATTTTTCGATTTTTGTCCGATATATTTCGGTTTATTATATTAGCCACAGATACTTTCCATAGAAACAAATTGTATCTCAATTTTTTCCACATGTTTACGTATTTTATGTTACTATTTTAACGTAAAAAAATATTAGAGTGTCATTTGTAAACAAGCTTTAGTGTTATGTTCTTCATTATATCAGAAAGCTTTCGACACTAAAGCATCTATCATATTTTTCCCCCAAGAGTGCCTTTTTTTACTTTAATACGCCAGTCTTAATAGTAGCTGTTTGAAAATGAGCATCATTAGATAGCAAGAAAGCTAACAAAAGTCGAAAAAACAATCCACAGAACTAACTTACCATATTTTTCTTTTTGAAAAATATTACTAAAATGTGATATTCATTTGAACAAAATCACACTACAGACAAGCGGCAGTTTGTTATTCTCCCTCTGTTTGCTTGTACGATTCTTTCTGTCAGGACTGGAAATCAAATGGACATTTCAAGTCTTCTTCATGTTATAGACTTGGCTTTATTGCTGCCGTTCGTATTTTTATTTCACTTTCTTCGAATATACTCCAGTTGAATAATGTCAACCGTGTTTGCTTCTCGCAAAGATTGTGTGACTGCTGGTGAGATCTTCGGAAAGTCATCCCCAGAAAAACGATAAATCCTATCCAAATGTCGTCGTCGTCACAAGTCTTCCTTTTCAAACTGATCACCACCTTCTACTGTCAAGCTTCTTATCTCTTTTCAGTTATTTTTCAGCAGTAAAAAATCCCTAACATTAAATTAAAATCGCTAGCAGAATCCTTATTACTCATCGAGTAATATAATTTCAACTAGTTTTATTTCTGTTAGTAGCGGTTCCGTTGTACTGCAATTTCAAATATTGTGTCGCAATATGATATTAAAATATTGCGGATGGATAAAAATTTCATTTTAAACTGTGTAATGACATCTTGAAAGTTTCCGGCTTGGCAAGAACACAAAAAAATCTTTAGAAAAAAAGCATGGATTCAAAATTAAATTCTCTACAGTTTTGGTTTTAGACTTTAGAGAAAATATGTAGAAAAAAATTTATTTAATTCTGGACGAGTAACCAGCAAGAAAATTCATTACAGTTATATAAACTATAAGAGGATAATAATAAATATATTTATCTAGAAATAAAACAAAAAAACATTGTAACTTGTATCGACCAAACACGTTTCCGTTTCAAAACATTTCCAATGCTGGCGACAAAAACTTTTCCAACAAATCAAGCCTGGGAAAAAAAGGTCGACCCACCACATTAATTAAAACAACTTTACCAGAAGAAAAACGAAAGATACCAACTCTATACATGAATTGATATTAGTTTCTAATAGAAAAGATTGTTATGAAACAAATTCAGTAAAAGTTTTGAAAACTGAAAACTATATACTCCTATTTCAAAACTTTGAGATTTTTTTAGAAATTCCACAACTGAATTCAATAAAGAGTCATTTTTTGCTTACAATTAGTGACGGATAGATCAAGATTTTTTAATAAACATAAAAATATTGATATAACGTTGTCAAATTGCCAACAAATTTCTTCTTGTTATTGCTATACTCACACTTCGTTTTTGTTTTAATCAACAACAAAAACGAGAGATACAGAGAGACAGGGAGAGAATTACGGTTTTTTGTACTGCTGGAACAAACAAAAGACGGGTGGTTTTTACTTGAAACAGGTGGGCGTTGGTTGTAGTGAGAATTGAGAAATCCTGTGGGTACCCTTCTCCACCTTTTTTTTTCTTATTTTGTCCCAATTGTGTTTATTCTGATAAGCATAACTGTCGAAATTTTTGCATAAAAACGTCAACTTATCAATCTTTTTTTTGGAAGTTTGTTAGTATCTGAATTCTCAGTTGACTATATTAAAGAATATTATTATATTTAAGAAAAAAAGTCCTGGTACTTTGGAAACAGTTATGTATATTGTGCTGTTTCTGAAATGCTTCCATTAGCTAACCCTTAGAGAGTCATCTACTGCCTCCCCAGAATCAACTAGGTCTTGAGATAACGTTCAGTATATTTACCTACAGGGAATCCACCTCCTATACTTTATTCAAATATCTCCACGTACAAAATCAATACATATTTTGAAATTGTCCGATGATATCTTCCATTATTACCTATTATTATTATTATTACACATTAATTTAAATTATGATAGCGCTTTGACAACCACTGAACTGTATAAAGGCTCTTTGATAATACATACCTATTTCCAGAATTGTTCGCCCATTTCCTGGTAATAATTTATTAACAGCATGCTATTCTAATAAAGCTTTACTACAAAGTATTCCTTTTACCAGAAAATAAAAAGAAATCAATTTCAAATCAGATTTCAATACGGGATTGGAATATCTGTACAGAGTTAAGTCTTACAATTAGTTAACGCTGAATTCTCTCGCTTTCTAATAGTATTAATACCCCCGCTAGCAAGAAGGCAGCCAAGAGACGACGATATAGAGCTTTCAGAGAGACATCAAAACGTGTAATCTCCCATTGCTACTGTTGCTGTTGCTGTTGCTGTTGCCGACGTATATACTGCTGAATCTATCTCGGTTACTTTATATGTTAGAAAGGGAAGTCTCCCGGCCGTTAAATCAAATCTTCCCAAAGGAATTCAATTACGCACCAACTAAGTGCTGACTTAAATTCTAAACGGCAGGTAGCTGTCTTGAAGGTACTTATATATACATACATATACATATACTGCGTATACGTGGTTCTATGTCTCTTTAGATAAACTATAATATACATAGTTATACACAAATACATTCTAACTTTAGATATTAGACTGAAACAATGCCGGAATAATTTGAGATTCCTTTGAAATAACATGTCAGAAGGCAAACTCCAATTTTGGATCAAAACAGATACGTAAAACGTGTCACAGGAACTGAATACGCATGAATCCCTCTCTATTCCATTCACAATAAGAAAGTCGTAGAATTTCATGATTTTATTTGAAAAATTCAAACAGACCTCTTGTCGTTTTTCTCAATTTAATAAAATGACCATCAAATATGTATAAAAATAACGATATTTAATAATATAACACTTTCTGAAAAAATCCATTTCGTGTACCTTATACTTTACTCACTGTTCGTTATAAATTTTAATTCGAATTTAAAAGCTTTAATTGAAGACGAAATCATTCAATCTACAAAAAAAATATCGGAGAAAAGGGTTAATTGCTGAAAGGGATGGAAAATGGAACTCGTCCAATAGTATCTCTCTCAAATTATATCTTACTGGGAGCAATTAACGTTGTTTAGCGACTCGACCACATAGGGGCGACATTAATTTATTATTTCCAAGTTGGAAGAGTCACCACCGCACCTTGAAATTACACCCTTGTGTGCACAGTTACAAGATATATGTATATATAATTATGTTATACGAAAATAGAGAGAAAGAGAGACATGCGGAGAGAATGGGGATAAATGGATGGGTAAAAGCTACCCATAAATTTATTTCATGGTAAATGGTACAAGTTTCAAATTTACGTTAATTTTAAGGCACATCAAAAGGAATCCAATTATTATTATTATTATTATTATTATTATTATCATCTATTTTATAATAGCTTAGAGATATTTAATTTTCTATATAAAATTTACGTCTTCTTTCTAGTAATTCTTGCATGTAACTAGTTACATCTTAAGATCAAAAGCGACTCTTCTGCTTTTTCTTCTCATTTCTATTTAGAAAGAATAAAAATTGGGTTATCAAAATTTTGAAAGTCTTTAATTATTTTTGATTACCGTTAAAAGCTCGATTTTCCTTTATTTTCAGTTTCATCATCGAATTAGCGAGCTAATTATTCATTTAAACTCACTTCCAAACAATAATAATAGTCGAATGCTTCAATGAACGATAATCTACCGTGTTTCATTTTACGAATATCTGTTGATATTTATGTTTTTTGTCTTTATTGTTGCTTAATTGATAATTGAAATAATTGTTTCTGCAGTTGAGAACAATGGTCAGTTAATGTTCACTTTGAAATTACTACGCCAAATGGAAATGTAGTCGAAGGGAAATAATTGTGTTTAACGTAATGACTTGGAAAATTTCGAAAAGTTTTATATGCTTTTGAAACTTTAATATTATTGGTTATCTTCTTCTTTGTAACCATAATCTGATAATTAACAAATTAGTACAGTAGACTCTCGATTATCCGGGGTGGTCGGGAGAAATGGTTTCTCGGTTAATCGAATTCCCGGTTAAGCCGCAAATCGGCAGTTTTAATGTATTTATTAAGTAAATTATAACAAATACCTGACAATTCAACAGATAATACGTATGATAATTCATACCTAACCTTTGATAGTGGTATGTGTGATCATACTGAATGGATCCCGGTTAATCCGCTTCCCGGTTAATAGAGTCCCGGATAATCGAGAGTCTACTGTATTTACAAATTCTTATCAAATACTGATCTCAGTCAGTAATTATTATTTGTAACTTTGTCTTTAGAAAGTGGTTTCATTATTAAGTAAATAATTATATAAATAGAACTATTTCCCAATGAAACTTTCCCTTGTTTTCCAATTCAGATGTGTATATCTATATGTATATTATATAGACGAAAAGTTTAATGTACGAAAGCTTTAAAATCTGTGAGGTGAGAGCTTAGCCTAAATGTGTCAGTTTCCAACGAAAATGTTATTTTAATCCCCATTATACTTTACAGTCTAGAAGGTAATCTTTAAACAAAATCATTTTTGATTCATCTATTTTGCTGCTTAAATTTCCAAACACACACACACACACCTAAAAAGTAATAATTTCTCAGTTGTTGGAACAAAACGGAACAAGTAAAAGACAACATGACATGACCTGAGAATCATGGTAAGGTTAAAAGAAAAAGTTGAATCCTTGTGGTCCTAGTAGTAGATGGTGGTGTGTCTGATAAATTGCACCAGTAATAGGAAATATACGTATACGTATATATATAACAAAAACGAAGAAGGGGAGAATCTTTGGCTGATAGAAAAACTTTTAATAAGTTAAGAAGAAACTTTGCGACTTGAAAATGGAAAGGAACAAGAATATGTAAGAGGATAAGGGAAATTGGGTGTCTTTTAATCCTTTTTAACAATAATAATAATAATAATAACAGTAGTAGTAAAAGTAAAAAGGACACGAAAGGACTATTCTATTCACACCTGACTCAGTACGATTTGTTTTATACAAACTTACGCTTGTTAGCCATACATTCCTTATAGAATAACAAACATAACAGAAAATAACTAAATCTATTCATTTTCAAAATTTCTGGTATGTACGTGTGGTAACGAAACGTGCCCAGCACATGTTATTATTGTCAAGATAAAATACAGATTACTAATTTGCTTGAAAATCAACCATCTAGAGGTTGATTACGATATTCTGGAGAAAGTTCACACGATCCTTGTTAAATTATCCGTTCAGACAAAAGAGCACAAGAAAGAAATGGAAAAAATTTAATCATTTCTCAGGCATTACTAAACAAAGAAAATTGAGGGAGAAATTCGAAATTTTTTACCAGAACAACAAATTCTTTTGAGAAAATTTTTCACTAAGAATTTCACAAGAATTAATTGGTTTAAATGAAATCTATTTCGACATGTTCATGTTATCTGAAGGCAAGCTATGATGTTAATGTCAACAATGGCTTTTCAGTTAAGCTGTAGATTACCATTCAGTTAGATTCTATAGTTTGTTTTCAATTCAATTCTTGAATAAAACTTTGAATAATTAATCTAATTGCAAGCTGAACGATTTTTTTAAATGAGAATTTTCTTGTTCAAATTTCAATAAACGTGAATGTACATTTTTATTTAACTAGAGGGCAATAAAGAACTGAATTAGATTTTCTACAGTCAGAGTCTCATAACTGAGTCTCAAATCTAATATTGTATAGCGAAACTTTTCAGACGTAGAAAATATCAATGTGGCTGCAATAAACGAAATTACCGACAAATTTTTTGTCATCAAATAAATGTCTTTCGGAATTGTTTTTGCCAAATAATATTGAACAAATGATAAGACTATAATATGTGGATATTGAATCTGTAGATCACCAAATTACCCCAGTTTATCCTGTTACAAAATTGATATAAGTTTAACATAAGCAAATTGTATAAATGGAGATGGGATTTTACTTGCACCTCAAGGGACCCTAAAAATCGAATAAAGCCTGTCCTAATTACAAGTTAGTTTCAGAAGTGGTAACAGTAACGCCAACTCGCACACAACCATTTCTCTCTACTGTGGGACTACCAACATATGTTGTCCATAATTTAAAGACCCCGTATTACCATCCAAGGATCTTTAAAGGTTCTGTCTCATAAAATTTTGGAAATACTCCAACATTTCGCCCAACTCACGTCACAGTTTTACGACTAATTCGTTATCAATGATGACAATGATGACGACGAGAATGATAAAAAAAACGTATAGACGTGAATCAGGGGACTGTGTGTGCCATTACCTCAATGACAATCGTGACAAGAATCAAAGCTCATCCTTTTCGATGTAGCAACCTTAATTTAGTAACACGTCATTGGTAAGGACGGTTAGATTGCTCTCTGTAGTTGGTCGTGTCAGCACTTCAATTTTCCAACTTTCGGATGCTGAACACGATTGACAGGATTATTTCGATGAAATTCAAATCGTTAAATCAGAAGAAAAGAGGCTTAACTGAACCAGTTCAAGATTCTCGACAATTAAAAAAAGAATAATAATTGAATAGAATAATTTTAATAGATGGCAGAAATCAAAGTAATTTATACTAGAAATGGTAGTAAAATAGGGTTGAAATTGCAAACCACAGCCCTTCCACCATCAGTGAAATTAATTAAGGAATTTCCCAGGAATTCATCACGACGACGACGGCGACGACGACGACGTTTCTCTGTGAAAAGTTCGAAACACCAAGAGCTTATTGGATTTGTTGGCAGCAACCGTAAACACCTTGTTTTGTAAAGCTAACTATTAAATCCTAAATATTTAGGTTTGTCATTGATTGTTTTTCTATTGGAAATTGTTTTTTGTCCAATTTTTGTTATTACTGTTAGTGCATCGTTACTCCTATATCTACAGAGTATTCATAATTTCATCCTCCTGTTTTCCACATTGTTTTCGATAAATTCCTTATCGATTTACCATAAATCTAATACAGTAATCTATATAGAATTGTTTCCAATTTGAACAACATTTACACGGGCGAACCATCGAAATCGTTGAGAGTAATAATTTGATCACAACGAATTGAAAATTTGCGGTTTTCATCATCGTTTTCGATGCTCTACTAGAAAAATCTATCTAACAACTGAAAGGATTATTAGAAACAATAATTTAATTTTCATTTATTTCTCTTCTAATAATGGCAACTTTATAGATCTCCTATATAATCACATTTTCCGATATTCAAGCACGTCTCAATGAAACAGCAAAAAAGTCTAAAGGAAACCGCAAAATTTTCCAAATGATACAAATAGAATTCTTCATAACTTCCCAGACATATTTCGTAACAATTTATCACCAAACAACACAATTAGGTGAGGCTACCACCAAGTTATACCTATGTACTATCAAAAAAAAGTATTGGAAAATTTTGAAAAGTTCTTGAATCTTTTGTATTGGAAACCCGTCATCATTATAATTGTAATAACAGCGACGTCTCAAATGACTTGACTTTTCGCCTTGAACTTTCCCTTTTCCTTGTCAAATTTATTGTGAATCGAATACCTATCAATCGAATAGATCAAATAAAAATTTCATCTACAGTTGCTACCGTTCACGTCTGTTTTCTATAGACATCAACTTGACTTTTCTTTTCACCCTTATAAAAAACAATTCAGAAAATCCTTTAGTACGTAGTACACTTGACACAGAAAACAGTAATTTTGTTTTGTTTTTTTTTGATCTATAATGTTCGCTATTCACACACACAATTCGATCGATAATAATATCGTACGTTTTCCCAACAATGTCAAGGTTGTCTAATACACACAAAGTCACGAAATTTCACCATTAACTATTTTTCCGTGCAGTATTTGAAATGATCATAAGGGGAAGAAGTATAATTGGAAGGGAAGTAATTAAGTTATAAAAGCAATTTCAGGCTACCACTTTAATAATTGAACAAAATATTATAACAAAATTGAAAAACAGATATTTAATTTAACAATAATAATAGCTAGTCATACAAAAAGCCGTAACACAAATTTACGCGCCCTTTTTATTACTGTTTTTTTTTTGGTTTTCCAGTCTCGTACGTACTGTTCATATTTAGAATTTTTGTTGTTTAATGTTTTAAAAAAAAATATTTTCACTTGGCAAGAGTTTAAAAAATGTTTCATTAGTACAGGAGAAAAAAAAACACAAATGTTTAATTATCGTACATAAACTTTCTCGTGTTCCAACCCTTACTGGACTTTTAAAATAAACAAAACGTTCTGTTAATAAAAAAAAAAATGTTTTGCACGTTTTATATTTAAAGGGTTGTAAACCTAAATCATAGGGGGTTTTTGAGTGTACAGTTATTAAATACGTGCACGTTTTTCTTGTTTGTTTTTTTTTTTTGTTTTTTTAATTCATTGTACCTGTATTGCACCTAACAACAGATTTGTTTATTGGCCATTATTCGTTCAGTATTTGTGTTGATCTCATGAGATTGCCTAAAATACCATCAATAGGGAATCAATTTGATACGCGTTGTAAATTAACACTCAATGTGCTCGTTACGTAACTAGATTAATACTGCTGTGAGAAGATAAATCAACTTGACTGTTGAACGCGAAGCTGTAGCATAGGGAATTAATTGAAAGCTGTTTAACATGAGGCCACTGTTGATGACTACATAGGGATTGAGGGAGCTTAAACGATAAAGCAAAATCTAAAAGAAATAACCGAAAAAATAAACTCTAGGTACATAAATTTGTTTTATATGGTAGGTATAATACATAAAACTTGTTGTAATGGTACCCACTTTCTTACGGTTTTTTTTTAAATGAGTATAACAAAAGTTTTCGAAACTTTGACTATTTCCACGGTTAGTAGATTTACTTGCAGCAATATTAACTTTCACAGGCAGGTATAAAAAGAAGGTCGATAGATAACAAAAAAAGCCACTACGGATCTAGACCGTTCCTGTATGTCACCGGTTCCAGCAACAACGACAACAATACCGCTGACCATCCTCCGAACTTATCCCACTAGCCTTTTTAATCGTTCATTCTGTTTTCCCAATATTCGTATATCACCAACGTATCGACAAAGAAATTAACATACACATTCTCTCTCTCTCTCTCTATTTCACTCTGGTTCATTCTTTTATATTATATTGTGCTGTGTATATCTATACGACCAGACTCCTGCTATTATCATCACTACTACTACCACCGTCATCGCCACCATCATCCTCATCATAGGTTCTCTTTATATTGCTTTTTCCACCACCACCATAACGGTTTCCAGGCGAAAGACTCTATTATCCTTTGATCGGTAGGACGTGGAGGACTCTCTCGACTGTCACCGACAAATGCTAGCCTCTAGTATTAGAGGATGTACGCCCTACAGGAAACACAAAAACAATAATATCTCTCTTCAAACTCGGTTTTCTGTTCTGTTACGGCCGTCCTTTTTGACGACTAATTAAAAGTTAATTGAATGGACAATGATTTTGGTGGACTAGGTTTCTATAACAAAAAGTCCAATGTAAATATTAAATTGTATTTGTCTTATCAATACAACAATATTTGTTTCTCATTATCGAAAAAATTTAATAAATAACGCTGAATACTGTGGTTCTATTTATGTAATATCAACATAATAACACAAACTTGATACTTTCGATAACTTCAAGTCTCTTTCAGACATCTCTCCTTAGCACCTTTTCTGAACAGCTCTTTCCTTTTATAAAGAGAAGCATTGCGGTGAATGTAAATGTCACCATTTACATTCACCCGTTGAATTTAAATTCAGCATATTTTACTCCCATGGGACACGAAAAGGAGGAAAAAAACGAGTACCTACATACATACTACTACGATCGAGTTATACCAATCGAACCCCCGATATATCTCCATGAGTACCTTTCATATCTATTCTCTCATCCAACTGTATATAGCTGAATTTACTTGACAAAATAGTCGAAAAATTGTACAAAAGAAATTGAAAATGTTGATTCGTTATTCGACTTTAAGACCACACATATAACTGATGATGACTGTTGCCATAAATGGAATTTTAAATTTAAGATGGATATTTTCTAAAGATGGTAAATGTCACATATATTCACTGGGACGGAATCTAGAGACAGTAGATCATAAATTTTAATGGTGATGCATTTTTCAGTGAATACAGTACAACAATAACGTATAACAGAAATCTAAAACGAACTTATATTTCTTGGTAAATATTTTTATAAACTTAAATCTTCATTTATCATTACATTTTAAAATTTTTTTTACATCTTAGTGACTGAAAATAGATAAAACAACACGTTCACCAACATCATGTCCAGTGCCGGCTCAAGAACTTTCAGAGCCCGATTCAAAACTTACTCTGGCGCCCTGTTCAAAAACTACTCATGCGTCCTGTTCAGAATTTACTCTTGCGCCCTCCCACAAAAAAAAACCGAAGGCAATTCCGAGTACCTACTGGAAGCGAAAAATGGAAAAGCCAGGTTATTTTAAAAATTTTGAGCCCCCAATATTACAGTGTCCTGAGCGGTCGCACAACTCGATTGTACCTTGAGCCGGCCCTGCTCTTTAATTTGGTGTAATCAGTAGGAAAACCTTCTAGAATTTGAGAGATTTATTTGAATTTTATAAAATTCACCCGGCGCCTCCACCATTTTGATTTTAGTTTTTCGTTAATAACGAGAGTAATAATCAAGTTAACGAAATGCAATTTTTACTGAGATAAAGTAGAGGACTTTCTCTTCAATTTGGTGTAATTGGCGGGAAAATCCTTCAAATTTTAAGAGATTTATTTGAATTTCAATAAATACGAAAAACCAGGTTATTCTAAAAATTTTGCGCCTCTAATATTACAGCGCCCTGAACGGTCGTACAACTCGATCGTACCTTGAGCTGGCCCTGATTATGTCCCTAAATATATCTATTTCCATGTATGAAATCCAGTAGAGAGCATTACGACGGAATAGATATGATATGATATTTTTTGTTGATAAAGAGACAGATGATCTTCATATTCCATTTCGAATAGAATATCAAATTCCGGTATTACCTAGAAATTTATTAATGAATCAAATTTAGTCGTTAATTATCCAGACATTAAGAAGGATCTATTGAGAGAGGACCTGAAAAGGACTCTACTCCACTCTTTGATCTATCTAATTAAAGTAATTAATGAATCTCCCTAATCAACACATCAACACGAAAGATCGGGATTTCTTTTTAATTTAAAATAAAAACTGAAGGAGATTTCTTATAATCAGATGGACATTCGAAACTATTTCGAGACAATTTTTAAGAAACTTTTCTTCATCTCTTCCGTATATTTATATGGAAGCAGAAAGCGACTCCGCAAATGTGAAGTTATTTTCCTAAAAAAATTCACCTTAGACCGTATTTTATCTCCAAGGAAATGTGAGAGCACTTTGTGAGCACAGACACGTGTCTTATAGTTTGCTTGTCGTATAATAAGATTTCATGGAGCATGCAGTAATAACAATAACAGTACAATTATTTTTGTCTATATACACCTACAAAATGTATGAATATTCTTAAACAGAATTAATTAAATTTTCCCCGTAGAAATAAGGGAATTGTTTAATTCTAATTGGCACACATTGGAAGATAAATATTATTACAATTTCCATGTTTTGTTTTAATGTTCAAGTATTATTAGCCAAACACGTCCCTCCCACATTGCAGCACACGTGTTCATCAAATATAATAAGGCTCTATAATTTTCTTCATCAATTAATGAACAAACATCACAAATTTTAATGGGTCGTTTTTGTTAAAAACAATTATTAAATGTTTCAATTTGAACAAAATTAATATTAATCTATGGTTGTTTTGCTCTTAAAGCTTTTTGGCCAATTTAATCTAAACAATTTACCATCCCTGTACCTATATTATTTTCACAGATATATTTGCACGAGCGCTTCTACCATAATTGTTTTCGTTTATATTTCGTATATTGTAATCTTCGCAATACAATAAAAAATTCTAATCTGTTTAAGTTTCTTTCTTTGTTATCAAATTTGATCGTAATAAATTTTAAACGAGGTAATTCTCATTTGGCCACTTTAAATCTTTGTATATTTTCTATAATAATTGAAAATCACCGATTTTGTTCTTATAGTATACCTATGTTTAAGTTAGATTATGATAATATTACAGAAGAAACTGTAATATAATGTGTGACAATATAACTGACAAATTCCTGCGTAGAAATTATCTTTGCACAATCCATTAGTGAAGGAATTTCTAATTTAAATAGCAAATTGTCAACTTTGATATATGGTTTCATTATTATAAATGGAATATTATATTATATTATATTAGAAATCTTGAATTTCCTCAACTTTTCTATTACCATCATCAACATTCTTAAGAACCACTATCCATCAATTCCAGATAAAACGGACGTATCCCTGTGTCCCAGAATCTGATTAACTTTAATATGATGACTGCCGTAAAAATGTCAGAAAAAAACTCTCAAATATAAAAGGAAATTTACACATTTCGAATAATATTGTGGTGAAAGACTTCAGATATCTGATAAATCTGTAATGAATTATTTAAATTTATTTAGAAATGGTTATTGTTTGATTTTCAAGTTGGAACTTTATATTTACATATTAAATATTATTATTCATACTGTATTTGGGTCGAATTTATAAATGTTATCATAAACTTGCTGCACTACAAACGGTGCATTATTAAAATGCAGTTACTTGACAGTAAAAAGAACAGAAGGTATTTATTGTTAGACGATATCTTCAAAAGTATAAATATCCTTTCTATACAAATACGAAATGGAAAGAAAACACGTAATGTTGTAAATGAAATTCACTAATTTCATGAATACACCAAAGACATTTTCATTATTTACTCAAATTCGAGAAGAAATTTGTTAGCAAATCTCCATAAGAATACTAGAGAAATAGTGACAGTCGTGTCTTTTATTAAAAAAAGAAATTTTACGTTCAACTATCCCAAAGGAGTCTTTTAATTTTTATTTGAATAGCATACACGGTTTGCCAAGAATATCAAACATGGTGGATGCGCCGGGAGAGAATTCCAACTCTTGCAATTATTTATCTCTATCGTTATATCACGGATAATAAATCATTTTTCTTTTTTAAATTTTTTAAATATTTTGTGAGTTTTGTTGTAATTTGCACATATTTTTGATAGGTTCTGGAATGTAATGAAGTTTCAAAAAAAGTACCACGTTAGACTATAATGTAAGTTGAGAGCCTATTAGATCTTATGAAACAAAACAACTACATATAATAAAAATCTGGACATAAAGAAGAAAAAAGCAAACTAATAAAAACAGGTTTATATATCTAACTTTAATTCCATTATAACTTCGAAAACCATTTTTTTTTTTATTGTCGCATATATTGTCGCTATATTAATGTTTAATTTTATTAGAAAACCTGTTGCCTTTAATACTACTTAATTTAACGTTTCCTCCTCAAATTAAGCTCACGACTTTCACAGAATGTTGACTTCTCGTTGTTGTTGTTATTATTATTGTCGTCGTTGTGTAATCATAATTATAATTCTAATTCTAATTCTTATTTGATATTTGAAATGAGCCCTTTTCAACGGGTTGAAATTTACTTCCTATCTGTCTTTACAGGCGCATGCATCCACACCAGTCAAGTCAGTTGTTTGTTTATTTGAAAAACAAGATAATCCCTGATCCCTTAGTATGTTGTTATCAAGCCAAGCACAAAGCACCCCAACGCTTTACATCCGGTATAGTGTGCTGCTTTTGTAAGCTGATGCGCGTTAATTGACATCAAACTTACATCTCAAGTGTATGTTCTATCCATAATTCTTTTGTTTTTTGGTCTTTAAATTCACAAAAAAAACGGTATAGAATTTCGTAAATATCTACACGTTC
>JAZBHA010000421.1:0-46049 GCA_037464855.1 Iselma pallidipennis | reverse complement strand
TTTTTTTTTTTTTTTTTTTGGTAAAAACGGGTCAATCGAAGTTTGTATACTACAAAAACCCCCAACATCAAACTAAAGTATCAGAAAAGAAAGTTAAAGAAAGAATAATTAATCACTGTGATCTGCTCACTACAAATGATAGCAAATCAATTGATTCGAATTCGAACACATTAATAGAATAGTTTGTCGTTATATAATAAACTTTAGATTCTATCATATAGAGAAGCAATGATCTGGAATAGTTTTCATCTAAAATATAGATTGGTTTAATATAATGGATAGTCGTATAATAACAATAATTCCATTGCCATTCGTAAATAAATGAATAATCGGCAATTATGTGTAGAACAATATCAAAATGCTGAATTTGAACAAATTATTTTGTTGTGTTCATTGAAATGGAAATAATATCATCGCACAAATCGTCAAATGTTATTGGCGATGATCAATAAAAAACACTTTATTCGTTTGATTTACCTCATTAAATCTTACTACTTTTATATATAAAAAAAAAATTGAATCAATGACTGCTTCCTTTAAGTTGTCAATTATCTGCTTGAAAATTTTTTCTGATTCTTTCACAAAATCTAATCAAGAGAGAAAATGCAATTATTGGATTAAAGAAAATTTTCCAGGATTCCATGCAAAACATTATATAAGTGTTTATGAAAGGGTAAAATCTCGCCAATATTCTTGATGCTCTTACAATGAGACATTTGTAAGTGAATTTTTGATGAATTCTAACTATTTAACAGATTAGAACAGAGTCTATGCCAACATTCATTTGCAAGTTTTGAGAGAATGACTGCTTCAGTTATTTGATTGGCATTACAGACTATAGTTTTGAGCAATTTTATGGATGCATTATTAGAGAATAAATATTACAATCTTCCTACATTGTTGGTGAAATATTGGGCAATCATTTCCATGAAAAAGTGGCTGTCAAATATTGTCTGATACCGGCATGTAAATGCTGCAATTTTTCACAATTTTCAACAATTTGTATGTAATTTATCAACAGTTTCTACTATAAATTGCTTATTATTCATGTGATTTTTTTCTTCAATAAACTTATCTTGAAAATATAATTCTAACCGACTAAATCTTTCTACCACTATCGCTAAGTATAACATAATCCTTGTCTCTATTCTAGAAACCCCTTAATACCTTGTATTCAACATTCTCAATCTTGCTCTCACCCACTGCTTGACCTAGTTTCATACTGATAATAACAATATAATACAAAACAAAAAAAAATAACACGATACAATAGAATAAAATTAATTAATTAAGTTTAAGTCAACCTGAAATTCTAATAAATCCTGAAACCACCAAGGAGGAGACACAATTTAAACGAAAGTTTTTTACCCGCCCCAGCGATAAAAGTTAGCTATACTTTCAATAATGAATTAGTCTCCGTCGACTGTTAATAATTAATTGTCAGAAACTACTTTTAAGACAAAAGGTGAAAAAAAAACAACACACTTACCTATAGGTGATAAAAGCAAAAACAAGCCCTACCAACGATATACTACTACCTAAGACGATCAGTAATGAAAGGACACTCTCTTCAGTTAATGCAGCCGATTCTAAACCATTACGACTTAAATTGGGGAAACCATGTAGACGGGAAACGTACAATGTGTCCATATTTCTGAAATTAAATTTAAAACTTTACTATTTCTGATAAAATAGGGTTTGAATTTATAGAGTTTTTCTTCAATAAACTAATGGATATCCACCATGTTGTAGATATGTTTTTGTAAGCCCTTCGGCCAGATAGGCAAGGATTCTGGAATCCTCCGATTTCTATAGGACATCTACGATAACGTTACTAACGTTGTAACATTTCTATTTCAAGTTTAAAAATCAAGTGAGGTCTATTTTTAATGAGCCAGCTCTATTAGGAATTGATAGGAGGATTAGATTTTGATTGATTAGTGGTTGAAATCTATCGACAATAGAAGCAATAAGTTATAATGCAAAAACACCTATCGATGATTGAAATCAATTGAATAATTATTCTGGAGCTTTCAAATACATTATTTGAAATTCCAATTACAACATCAATAATATGACAAAACAAATTCGTTTTTCAATTAGTGATCAATTAAGCTTTCTGGAAGAAAGATTCTTTTAGTTTTTATTAATAATACATTTGTCTGTAATTGTGTGTAAATTTCAATTAAACCACTCCTATGGTGCAACTTTGATTTACTTACAATTAGTTTATTCCATGGGCTGTGGCTACCCAATTAACTAATTGATGTATGGCGAAAGTTTAAATGGAATATAACGGATGTTGTTAAGTATTGTTCCTCATTTCTCTAGGAAGGGTCGTCTCAGCCTTATACCAGCAAGGTAAATATTAATATGCAACTATCTTGAACCCGACTAATGCTAAACTCGTTCTCTCCGAAACCAAAACGATTTATTATACCAATGAATAATCTAAAAAGTTTCCATCCCTTCGAATTTATAAAACTACACCAAAATCGATTTATCCCCCTAGATATTCTAAAATATATACAGGTGAAATGTATGTGATTTTTCACACATATATACGTATAGGAGGATATAAAAGTTTATGTTGGAACTTGTGCAGTCGTCAAAAATCCTGATATTGATACGGTGAATCTATGCGGGTTTCAAGAGAAATAGGTCAACCATTTCGAAGAAGAGGTGATAAAAATTTGAATAGAATGGTGACAAAGATAGGTACCTAAGACAATATTTTTTTCAAATCTACTATCTAAACCAAAATTCCTATAAAATACATTTTCGGAATTTTTGAATTCCACTACCAGGAAATTGTAGCTTCCTTTAAAAAAAATAACATACTATATTGATCAAATTCGTTTTGAATATTTTACGAGAAAGATTGACGGAAATTGCAAAAAATGGGAATCGTGTTCGTAGAAGCAATATTTTTTATAATATTGTTTGGCAAATAAAAGGAAAACAGTAAAGTAACATATCTGGATAAAAACCGCCACCCCAAAAAAAAATCTGTACAGTACCTGTATGAGATCATCATGTCAATTCAATTATGGAAGAGAAAAGAGTATTAAATTATGTATTTGATCAATAGTAATATTGTTTTGCGATATTTTTTATAGACAACAACAATACAAAGAAATAATTCGTGTACCTAATTGAAGTTTGTATTTATGTTTTCTGTTTATGACTAGTTAGACAACCTATAACAATTTTGATAGGCAGAGGAATTTTATTAGAAAATCTAAATGTCAGGAGGCGGATTAGATGATAATTTAATACTGGATTAAAATTTCAACTTCTTCTTTAAGGGATTTTTTTCTTTTTTGTTTGATTTTTCTTCAACACCAACTTTTTATCATCAAAACTTTCAAAATCACCTTCCAGACATAAACCGATTTTATTTATTTTATGGAGTACTATTAAGAGCATGTCCTGAAAAATGTGGCAATTCAAGAGTTAAGGGAAGTGAAATAAAATAGCCTCTATTTTCAAGAAATTCCACTAAAAGCCCACCTTCCGGCAAAAGTCCTTTTTATAGAATACATCAAATTACTATACAAAATGTTTTCAGTACAATAGAAAATTCATAATAATTTATATCTTTTAAAATGGATATACGTATAACTTTATACAAAGATAATTTTCTTCGATGACTATTGTTTTAATTGCGAAATTAAAAAAGACTGAATAAAATTATTTAAAAATTTCATAAACTTACATATTTCTTTCTCGTTTTATTTATCAATGATTTTTGTTCATTTGATTTCGTTTCCACGTGGATGATATGTACGAGCTTCTAGTGCGCTAATTTCAGCTTAATTTCGAACGTTGTGTGTAGTAGTACTATAGGACGTCGCGACGCCACTAAAACATATCCGTGTGTCGCACTCTTTTTACTCCCTTATTCATTGATAACGCGCCGGCGCTACCATCACTTCACCTGTGCCTCTTGAAAATTATTCTAATTATATTTTGCATTTATAACGGAAAAAAATCATTATTTGAAAACTATAAAAGTAGAATAACAGCATTAATATTTGTCAAAACTGGTGCAAGAAGCAGGAAAACGAACGTTGGTCGAGCAAGGTCCAACCCGCAAAATTGGACCTGATCGTAGCAAGGTAATAAATGACCATAGATTGCCTATTCAAGTCTAGAAATATTACTTTAAAATACCAGGAATATGAGAAATAATTCTTATATACTATTAAAAAAAAAAGACGAATATTCTTCTGATTCCTTATGGACATCTTTTCAATTTATCTGTTCCTATATCTGATGGATCACGGAACAACTACCAAATCCTCCTGTGAATAAAAAATTTTGTTTAATATACAATCTAACAAAAAAAGTTGTATAGCTCTACTCACAATGGAAAGAATGGATTCAATATTGTGTGGTTTAATTTGATCCTTATCCAGTCAATGGACAGAAATTTATGTTCATAAATAATCTTCAAATTGAGACAAGGTACTCAAATTTTATTATTCTTTTCCGGTTAATGGTATTATTGTCCAACTGATTGACCCATTTTATAGAATTTATATCGCAATAATGTTGATTGTTTTATTTCCTGTTATTATCTACATTTATAAAATTTCTGACATACCAAATCTGGCAATAGAACTACAAAGGAAACATAGTTTAGTAGCATGCTTTCCAATACAGTTGTCTTTAAGATGAATTTGTAACAATCTCTGGAATTTATAAGATTATTTCAATTATTGCATTCCTCCATTTCAACGTCGTCGTCGTCGTCCTCTCTAAAGACTATTATGGTAGAAAATCGAGATGAAATGACCAATGAAACCCTCATATGGTATCTCTCTATCTCTAATATGGTATTTTATCATGGACCGGCTAGAGATCTATGTGGAGGGTTTTATGAAATATACCGCATTGAATCACAGCTAATCTGGCGTGGGCGAATGCAATATAACCCTAGCTATATGTCCTTTCGCATGATTGGTTTATAAACCTTTGCACAGTCTAAACAAAAATTACTGTAGAAGTTTAGTGAGAGAATTTAACCCTTTTTGTATTGAAAAACCATTGAAATTTAAACATTTCTATAACGTCAATTGAAATAAAATGGTGACAACTTGTCAGAACAGCTAATAACTATGTAGAATGATTGATATATTAGGTAAATATAGTTCACGTTGACATTTTGTGCCCATGTCAAATATATTACATTCCTTTACATCCGGTCCTTTCTCAACACTTGCCATCAGATGACTGCTCGTCAACAACATTCAACTTTCTTTTAAATTGATAAAAAGGAATGGGAATATTTAACATTTAGACATTTCACTGTTGTTATGGAAGACAAATTTTGATTTTTTTGCCGTTTGCCTTTTATCTCTGACAGGTCCAATTTTTCATGATAAAATTCCACTTTTTCAAACTAGTTTTTATACATTTTTTCTTTTCAATTCTTGTAAATTTAAACCAGTTATTTAATACTATTCTACCTTTTCTTGACTTATTCTATAGATACAGGATATTGTTCCTGTTTATTTCCGTAACAATTGATCCTTTGTGCTCTAGATTCCTTACAAATTAATTCTGTCATTGACGTATAACGAGAAAAATCCCTTAAAAGAATACGTAAAGGACGAGCAAGGATAACACACACAGAGACAGACATACACTCATATTATACTAAGGGCACATGGTTACAATTCTCCGGGAAACTCCGTTAAATTCAATTATATGTTCTCGGGTGTTCTCCCGTCCCTCCTGCACACAAAGGACGTCAATTTAAACCAGAATGGAGAACAGCACACAAAAAAAAACGTCATCTTAAAGCCCTCTTTCTTTTCGTGTTGCCCCCCTTTTTTCAGCTTTGTTACTTCATTCGTTACAAGATTTGTCAAATCTGATACGATAATAATAATAGAAGGAGGTAGAAAGAGAACAGATATTGTAAGGCTTGATTTTATTATAAGATCCGGGAAATATGGTATAGGAGAGTTAGATTATTGGCAAATGGGTAAGGTTATCATGACAAGAATTGAAGGAAAAAAAACGTGACAGAGAGAGAATTAAATAGTGATTTATAATAGGACGGTTGGTTGGGCATCGATTGAAATTCATCCATTCGTCTTCAATCGAATCTTATAATTATGTTAAGCGTAGAAAGGTCAGCAATATCCATTAAGACGGAAGTGAGTTAAGGGTCAATGTAATGAAATATTAACAACAATTAGATACTAGATACTAGATACTTTGAGACAACGATCAAAAATCACTAGTTTCCTTCAAGAATGGTCTCCGTTTTTTCTAGCTTATTGATTGTGGGCTTAGTTTGTTTTTTTTTTTGAGAACAAGGTATCCAGACTCGTACGATCTTGAATTCAGGATGATCACCATCATCATCATCATCATCTGAAACTTAATCCTGTTCATTTGTCTTCTTCTTGTATGAAGTATAAAAGATGTTCCTCTTATCCTCGTATCAAAATCAGAAATGGCTTCAAAATAAAGCGTAAGATAAATGGAATGCATTCAACCAGAATTTAATGAGAGTTTTCTTTTTTTTATACATTATACATACTATACAATTATAAGCTTTACAAAAACATAACTACTGTTATCAGCAAACAACTCAGTAATGTATACATAAATAATTCTATTTGAAAGTTAACCAAGTGAAAATCATGTAAATATTATGAATAATATATCCACCATCATCGTCATCCACTACCACCAACACCACCGCCACCACCACTACGAACAACAGCAAGCCAATAATTTATGTGGAAATTTATTCATGAAAGAAGCTGTGAGCTAGAATATTAACCGAATAAATATACAGAAGCTCTCATAATTTTGCTCTTCATATTCTTTCCTCTATGTTTCTGTTAGGTTTTTTTTTGATTCTGATTCCTTAATCGACGGAGCAAAACAGGTCGACGAGGAAAAATGTTTAAGTAAAACTTTAACAATATAGCCATCAGGGCCGGCTCAAGGTGCGATCTCAGTAAAAATTGCATTCCGTTAACTTGATTAGTAACGAAAAACTAAAATCAAAATGGTGGAGGCGCCGGGTGAATTTATTGAAATTCAAATAAATCTCTCAAATTTTAGAGAATTTTCCCGCCGATTACACCAAATTGAAGAGAAAGTCCTCTACTTTATCTCAGTAAAAATTTCATTTCGTTAGCTTGTTTATTACTCCCGCTATTAACGAAAAACTAAAAGCAAAATGGTGAAGGCGCCGGGTGAATTTATTAAAATTGAACTAAATCTCTCAAAATTTAGAGGATTTTCGCGCCAATTACACCAAATTGAAGAGCAGTGCCAGCGCAGTTGTGCAACCGCTCAGGGTGCAGTAATCCTAGGGGCTCAAAATTTCGTTTCCAGTACTTGGAATTGCCTTGTTTTTTTGGCGGGACGACGCAAAAGTAAATTTTGAGCGGGCGCCGATAGTTCTTGAGCCGGCACTGATAGCCATGGTCAATTTCCAATTACTGCAATTAAATTATGTTTTATACAATTTTCTCAAAGCGAAATCCATTATCAATTCATTTGTAAACCACACTTTCAGAGACCAATTAATCACGTTTGGTGTTTAGACGCAATCGAATCCAGAACTTCGTAATGCTAGCTACCCTATACTATAGCAAGAAAGATACGATTGAAGATATTGAGCCAAAAAAAACCAGCTTCATCACACTATCTATAATCAATCTTTTAATACAAATTAATGTACAGAAACATCACTTGCATCAATTTGTAAGATCGATCAATTTCATGCACACAAAAGTCTATTGTTCGAACCACCAAAAAAAGAATGGATCTTTAAATCATCAACAAAACATGAATCTTTTCAAACTCACAGTATTCTATAATACGAGTAGGTATAATATCGAATATCATTTATCATTAATATGAGAAGGTTCTATTATCTTGTTTTGAATTCTCTATCAAAAACAATAGACCGTTTTCCAGTAATTGAAATTTTAATGTAACTATATCTTATAATAGGAATTATTGAATAACAAACAGAATGAACTAATCATTGTATTGTTATAAAGACAAGGGATTAAAATAAAAGCATTTATTTTAATTCTAATTTAATAACACATATGATAAAGTTAACGAGTGGATTCCAAACAACTGTTCTGAATAATAGACGGTTTTTTTTTTGATCCGAGTAGGAGTTTTATTTATTTTGTACTGTTAAACCTGTAGGACAAAAAAGTCTTGCTGTTTCGAATAAAAAGAATATGAAATCCAGATTTATCACACATGAAACATGCTAAATACAATACTACACTGGTGGAGAAAAAAAAATCAGTAATTGTTGACCACGATTTAATACTGAAACTTGTATAAAACTCCAATAAATGCTTACTTCTTTATCACCAGCTTATCAGCATTGGAAGAAATGAACACGCCAACCTTTTGGTAAAAAGGACTACTAATGCACCTCCAATCGGACCTGGATCCACATGTGATATCGCATATGCGGACGCAAATGTTCCTATCAAAGGAGCTTGTAGGGAAAGAAATCGATAAATTCCTGGAAATAGCTAAGGCACATTACAAGACTATTAACGGGACGCTGTAGTCTGAAAAACCATCCATCTAGGAGACCCTCTACCGTGAGGTGCTAAAGGAGTTTACAGCTTGGCGCCTAAGGGATATAGATTTCTCACCTGGAGATATTAGAATTAGTCCCCGTACCAGAATCCTGGACTTTATCAAAGACACAGGTCTACTTAGGAAAGATAACCTTTTTAGGTTCGTTAATGGGTATATAAAAAGGCCGCCTCAAAGTAAAAGATAGTATTATTTATAAAATTGTATTTATTTATGTAGATAATTTAAAAATTTGAAAATATTTGATTTTCATAAGAATTTTGACTGTCCCCGAGCAAATCGATCATCCAGCAATTGAGCTTTTTTCAACACTGACTTTTTCTGTGCCTCATCAAATCTATTCACTTGTAAATCTGTTTCACGACTAAATGGTCGTCGTTCATTTGAACTTTCCTACAAAAAATATATAAACCGGAAAAATAGTCAATTTATTAACAATAATAATTCATTAAACATACCTGTTTCGTTTTCTTTAATTTCTCTTGATGCATCTCCAATAAACTTTGTTTATCTTTCTTTTTATGTTTCTTAGACATTTTCTCTTGTTCCTCATCTCTACGTTGAGTTTCCATCAATTCAGCTTGTTTACGTAAATCAATTTCCGGTTTTTTCTGTTTTTTCGATTCTGGTGTATCCGTCCATGATGAACGATCGGAAAGGTCAAGAGCATTTTTCCGAAACTGTCTTGGACCTAAACCTAATTGTGTTGCCTTTACGTCTGGTAATTCTAACATCCATTCTTCACGAGTAGTAATCTGATCTTCATTAGATTCTAACTGATCCATTTTCAATTGCAGTGCACGTTCTTCCAAAGCAATTTGAGCTGTAGAACAGAGTGCTGAACCTGCTGGTAATGGACCGTAGACTTCTTCATTATCTTCATCATCATCATCATTATCATCTTGATGGCATTGCTTTAATTCATCGCGTAGATGTGGAGGTAATTGAGGACCAATACACCGTGTCTCTGTTTGTTCTTGATTTGAAGATTGAAGATGCGATGGTAATTGTGGACCAATATTTGATTCAGTTTTATCTTTATTTTGAAGATGGGGTGGTAATGTAGGTCCAAAACTCTTCGGTGATTCTTCTTCCAATTCTTCATTTTCATCACATTTTGAATCTTCAGTTTTTGAAAGCGGCAATTGAGGACCAATACATGTAGATTCTTCTATGTTCTGAGACTGAAGAGAAGAAGGCATTTGTGGACCAATATTTGAATCAGTTTTATTATTTTGAAGATGTGGTGGTAATGCAGGCCCGAAAATCCCAATAGATTCAGATTCATTTCTAGTATCTTGTAAAGAAGGTAATGTAGGTTCAATTTTTGTCGGGGAATCTTCTTTCACTTCTTCATTCTTGTCACTAGTTCTCTTAGAAGTTGTCGACTTTTCAGTTTTTGAAACTTTAGATTGAGTCCCGTAACTTTCTCGATTATTTTCAGAACTGTTCTTAATTTTCTGGTCATTAATAGATCGATTTCTCAAACGATCATTTGTAATTTTAGACTTTTTCTCCCCATCTTTTCTTCTACGTTTATACGTTTTCGGATCATCAGATGATAAACTATCACTAGAAGATCTACGAGTTTTCTTTCGATGCTTTTTCATTTTATCAGATTGTCTTCGACGAGGAGAATCTCGATTTCTCGATTTAGATCGGGATCGTCTTTTTCTATCAGACTTATAACGAATTGAATCGGTTTTAAATCGAATACCTTCATCTGAATCTTTCGAATCTGAATCGGATATTTGATACATTTTTCTAAAAAAATATTTTAAAAATCTACATTTATATTACATATATTTAACAACTATATCTATGTAAAAATCATAAAAATTAACTACTAAACATTTTACGAATTTTCCTCGAACTATATTTAAGGCTTTTAAGAAAACCTGCCGTTAAGAGACTTTTAATACTTTGACTAGCCGATGAATTCCAAACTATATCGCTAATACATTGCTGAACAATCAAATTACAATCTGGATCATAAGCAATTGCTCTTAACACATCCTCGGTATCTTGTCGTAAACTGCCACGATTCCAGAAACGTGTTAAAGCCTTTTGTGGCCATCTAGGTAATTGATTTAAATGATGTAATCTGGCTAAAGGACTAGTATCTTGTGAACATGATGTATAAATGATTTCTTTACTATCTTTACTATCATCTCTAGATTCCAACATTGGGAATTCAACATAATCTTGAAGATTTTTAATGAACGGTGTATATAAATTTCGAAAACCTATCAATTGTGCTTTAACAATATTTTCAACTTTATTTCTATTTTCACCAAAAGTCATACGAAAATCTCCAGTATAACTTAAATTCGAAATTGTATGATAGAATTCATATTCAGAGAATGTTTCAGGTAGAATTAATAAAGCTGCATGTACAGCAGATTGTAGATTTAATTGTAATGCAGTTTGTAACTCAGCACTACTTGGTTTCTTTAAAATTTCAACAGGTTTATGTAAACGTCCAGCAACATATAAATGTGACCATTCTAATAGATCTGTAACTAAATCTTTGGTAGAAATTACACCATATTTAATCCAAACACCATCCAATGGTACTAAAGTATTGAAATAAACCTTTGCACCGAAATTTTGTTGTATTTTTGCAACAAAATTATGACCAAAATACTTCAATCCACTATAATGTGAGAAATTCTCTTTCATATTGGCTTCATGCCATTGCAACGGATTATCAACACAATAAATCAAATCAATCATATTCTCCTTATCTTTATTCATTAATTGTTTCTTAACGGCAGATCCATAAGCAAAGCAAAAGGTGAAATTTTGTGGAAAACGAGACAAAATTCGTGAATACATTGGTGACACTATCATCGGTCTTGTTGGTGGCATTTCGATAATTAATAAACGTAATTACAGTAAAATTGAATAATTTCGATCAAAAATAATGATACAATATTGAAATTTATACAATTTTCACGTGATTTTTTTGAAAAAAATTACTTAAAATTAACAACAAAACTTAACCTCAAAATTTACGAAATACCTACCTTGATCGATCGATATATTTGAACTACTGTCATCGATGTAAAGTCGTGGTAGGCTCAATGTATACTTTATCGATTATAATCGACAATCGAGATTACGGACGCGCGAAATTTAATTTTTTTTTTGGTAGAAATACATATAAAACTTTTGGATTATTAACGTGAATATTGAAAATATAATTAAACAAACTAAATATTTTTGGTATATTATCAACAATTACGTTTTACAAATATAATTTTGCTACAGCAACAGCAACAAGATTATATGTAAATATTGTATAAGATTATTATAAAAATGATTGCTCTTAGACTCAATAATATCCAGTACAATAATAATTTGGCACAATTCCTCTATTTAACATTAGTTAAAGTTTCATGTATTGCTTGTGCTACATATTCTACATTTGCTGGTGTTATACCACACATGCTAATTCTGCCAGATTTCAACATATAGATATGGTGTTTGTTTACCATATGTAATGACTGGTTCTCTGAAAAATTAAAAATTATTCTCATAAATATCGGAAAAAAGGACAAAAATCTCTAAATTACCATTAAGGCCAGTATAGGAGAACATTCCAATTTGGCTAGTAATATGACTCCAATCACCAGGAGTTTTTAAACGTTCCAAAGCATCCCGAAGTAATTTTCTCATTTCAATGATACGTGATGACATTGTTTTAATATTTTCACGCCATTCTGCATACAATTCAGGATTACTTAGAACATATGCCACTATTCGACCACCATGACTTGGTGGATTTGAATACATTCCTCTGACAATTAATGTAAGACGTGATTTTATTTGTGGAATATAGTCAGTATTTTTCATAACAACCGCTAAATTACCAACACGTTCATCTAAAATATGTATAGATTTTTTAGAAATTGGTTTGAAAAAAAAAGAGTAATAGAGGCATTTACTGTAAAGTCCGAAATTTTTGGCGAATGATTGTGCACAAAACAATTCAAATCCTCTTGATACAAAATAACGAATACTCCATGCATCCTTATCCAAATCACCAGATGCAAAACCTTGATAAGCTGAATCGAAAAATGGAAATAGTTTTTTACGTTCAATAACATCAGCAATTTGCTTCCATTGTTCTTGTGTCGGATCACAACCAGTTGGATTATGTGCACATGTATGTAAGATAATGACAGCATTTTCTGGTGCATTTTCTAAATCTTCCATTAAACCATCAAAATCTAAGCCACGTGTCTTGTCCGACCAATATCGATATTCACGACCCTCATGGAAACCAGCACTTGTAAAAACTAATCGATGATTTTCTGAAAAGAAAAAACGAATTCCTTATCACTATAGGATTCTATTGGTGGTAATCAATATTGAAGAACACACCCCATGTTGGTCGTGAATAATAGAAAACTTTATAACCCAAAACATTTGCCAAAAATTCAGCACCAACTCGTAGAGATCCTGTCCCTGATAAAGATTGCACTCCAAAAGCCTGACACAAATATAAAAACAAACAACAATTAACCAATCATATTTCATAATCAGTCACCTGATTATCTCATGAATTACTCAATAATAATCAGACTGAAAAATTGTTTACAAAAATAATCTAAAAATATCAATATTCTGACGTCAAGTTATGAAAAAAGTGCCAAGAATTTATCAAAAAAATTAACTTTCTTTCTAATCACTAACCCGTTTCTCTTTAATAGCAGGACTGTCCTCTCCTAACAGCATTGTTGTGGCTAAATTTGAAAACGTTTCCATCCCCAAAACTGGTAAATATTCCTTATTCAAAGTTTCATCAGTAGCTAGTGCCTTTTCGGCAGCTCTGACAACCGGCAGAACCCATGGTTTACACTCGTTAGTCCGGTAGGCTAAAAAATAAATATAAAAATATGTTAGAAAGGAGTAATATAGACACAAAAATAAAAAAGACATACCTCCAACCCCTAAACTGACTTTCTGTGGAAATGCATCCTCAATAAATGCTTTATTCAATGCAAACACCTCAATCGGTGGTCCTAATTCAACGTTTTCAAATCGTGACATATTACCGTTTCGTTTCTTGTTTCACAACACTTGTGTTTCTCAAATGATTGATAAAAATACAATGAATCGAAAATAATGAAAGTGAATGGTATTCCTGGCCTGCACACTAATTATTACGATAACCTTTCTGACCTACGAATTACGGAAGGGCAAATACAACAATTCCATTCACATGATAAAATAAATGATACTGATTGGTCAACTTGGTAGACTATTTGTTAGGTTACAAATGAACTACTAAGCCTGATTGGTCGAAATTGTTTTCAATGGAAACAACATCGAAGAAATGTCAAAGTGACAGTTACCATCTGTCATAGTCATAGAAAGAAAAGAAAGTAATAAATAAATTGGAAGAATAATCAATAAATTTACGAACGATTTGGTGAAATTATCAGAAATTAGTGAGTATTTCCTATAATTTTCCAACAAATTAAAATAAATTATTAACAAAATTGTTAAAAGTGTACACGTTGACAATTTGTAAATATTACTGGAAAATTTTAAGAAATTTATTGAAAAAAATTGATATTTTAGGCAAAATGTCATTAACAGTACCTTTGATGCTTGAAGAGGATTGTGAACGTGGTGGTAAGGATTGTGATGACACGATTGAAGATGATTTTGCATATCGTAATAATGTTTCAAATGCCACTAAAGAAATACGTCTTGGTTTTATCAGAAAAGTCTATGGATTATTGAGTATGCAATTATTGTTAACAGTTATTGTTGCTGCAATTTGTATGTTTACACCACCTATCAAAGAATTTATTCATACCAAGTATACATCCGTTTTATTATTATTATTTTGTTCAAATTATTTATTGACGATTATGTCATTTTGTAGTGATTGGATGATGATGATTACTATGTTCAGTAGTATAGGTTTATTAATTGGACTAATTGTTAAACGACGAGAAACTCCAACAAATTTGATCCTATTAGCAGCATTTGTAAGCCACTTTTTTTCGGGGGGAAATCTATAGTTTTATTAAAATTTTCTGATATATTTCTAGACTGTTGTACAAGCCTATACTGTAGCTGTTATTTTAACATTCTATTCTCAAGCTATTGTTCTACAAGCCTTACTGTTAACATTGATAGTATTAGCAGGTCTTACTTTATTCACATTTCAAACGAAACATGATTTCTCTGCAATGCATTCAGGGTAATTATTGATCACCATTATTATTACAGAAAATTTGAATTGTTGTGTATTTTTTTAGGTTATTTGCCGGTCTATGTATCCTGTTGGTTGGAGGCTTTCTACAAATCTTTTTCTATTCAACAGTATTTGAGATTGTTTTCTCATTAGGTGGAGCCTTTTTGTTCTGTCTTTTCATAGTATTTGATACACAAATGATGATGAAAACATTATCAGCTGAAGAATATATTCTAGCTACTATCAATCTATATATGGATATAATTAATTTGTTTTTATATATTCTACGTATTTTACAAGCCATTAATAGGCAATAATTTGTTGTTGTTATTATTATTATTATTAATTAATTAATCGTACACACATAAAAATTATTGTGATAAATATCTAGTGGGTTGTATTATGAACTTATATATGCACGTTGATTTACACCTAAAGAAATGTGTAATTATTACAAATATAATCAATAAATGGAACTTAGTTTTTTCAATTTTGAGTTTATTAGTTTTCAAACAGCAAAGAAAATCACAATCTTTATATCACCACAGCCAGAAAAAATTATTCGAAAAACATTTAAGCTATTCAGATTTCCAAAAATTTAGATTTAGAAGAAAATTTAACATCATTAAGAGATTCCTTATAAAAGTAAAGGAAGAACAATAAGTACACGATATAGTTAAAAATTGTAAACAGTCTCAACAAAAAGGAAGCATATAATAATGAGTACTTCGTAAAAAAGTATATGATTTCTTAAAAAATTTCATTAAGTAAAGGCACATAACACCCCCGGATAATTTCCTGTTATTTGTTGCTGTATAAGAACAAAAAACCAATAAAATAATTAAGGAACTTAAACTGAACACTGTGATAAATCCTCGATATTTCTATCATTTTGAGCAGGTTCATCAGGATGTGGATTTGTGTGTATCAACAAATCAAAATCACTACCAGACAATGATTTACTAATCAAACGATCCCATTGTTCTGGTGTAGTTGGTGCTTCATTCAAATTACGAATTGTTTCTTTCGTAATTGTTTGAGAAGGATCTATAATCATTCCCCAAAAAATTACTATTATTACTTACTATTATTTATAATGTTGTACGTACAAAGATATCCTCGTTGTGCACGTATAGTTTCTTGTTTTATAATAATCTCATTTGTTATATAATGTTCACGTCGTATACGATCACGTAAATGCCGTGGTATATCTGGTATACACCATTTAACTAAAATTATAACTAATGCAACCAGATTTTCAAAAATTACAATAAATATTAAACGTGCTGCTAAGATTTGCCAATAAATTGGTAAGATTTGATAACGATTTGGTGAATTTGGTGGTTCACGGAAATCTGGATAACGACATATTTCAACATGTGTTGTATTTATTGGTGCTGAATCAATTCCAAAATCGGATGTATTAAATGATGATAATGAGAAATTTAAATAACCATTCAAACTATGATCTGCACTGATATGGAGACGGTAAACTAAACGTGGTATAAATTCAGATGTAAAAGCGATTATGATGCCCTAAAATTCAATTATTTCTATAATATGGAACAACAAATCAAAGTGTGGGATGACAAACGTATGTCTTAGATTGTGTGATAGTTCAGCTGTTTAGTGCAGTAACGCCATCTATACAAATTTTACGGCACTTTAGTTTAACGTAACAAATGATAAAGTGCAGACATACGTCTCTCATGTCAACGTTCATTTGACTACACTGTATGTGCTTGTCTTACATTTGTGATGACTGATAATTTCCCAATTGAATCTAGGATACGATACCAAACACCAATATCTCGTACACGTTGACTAACAGGCCGTCGATAGAATGTTAACAATTTGCGTGCATCTAGACGCATCTCTAATACATTATTTAATAGAGCAAAGAATGGTGCTAATGGGAAAGCAGCCACAAAAATCGTTACAAAACCATATTGTAAAACTACAATTATAAAAATTACAGTTTCTAGAATCAATTGACAATCTGTAATAACAATTTACCCATTTCTAGATATTCAGGAAATAAACTTCTAGGTCCCCATTCGACTAATTTGAAATCTTTTAACCATTGTGGACGTGAACCTTTATATGAATATTGTTCATCTTTACTTAAACCAGTTTTAACTTTCAATGTATTCAACCATTTGAAGAATAATGGAAATAACATTTCTAAAACTGTATTCATGGCTTGTTTACCAACCATAATAATAGCAAGTTGGATACATAATTCCAATAAACAACCACCAGGACCACACTAAAATTACAAAAAATTTAAACAAACAGTTTTCCAAAAAAAGCAAAACAAATACCTCTTCTTGTCTATATCCAAATAATGTTTTATATTCTTTTGGATAACCAATGAATTTTCCTTTAAAGAATGCAATATAAAATATCGATCCATAATAATTAACAAATTGCAACAGATAGATTTTTAATGTTAGAGAATCATCAAATTCACTTTGAGTTCGTGCTAATTCAAATTCTGTTAAATATTCAGCCACATAATTATAAATCTGCAAAAATAATAAATTAATATCGATAGTCTGTTTTCTGGCGAGTCATTAAAATTTACCCAATTGAAAATAATAATACAAACTAAATTGATACAAGCTGCTGTAGCTGTGGTAAATAGAATTGCATCACTATTATTAACTTTACCAGCAAAAACACGTAATGTAAATAATAACGACATACGATATAAAATTACAGCAACAACAGTTGCCAGAGCTAGTGTTACCAATAACATAACAACAGAAAAACTGAAAATTGTAACTGGTACTTTCATCCTCCAAAATGGTACATGTGGTTCCATTGTATTTGTAACAACATTGACTTCTTTACGTTTCACATGTGCTAAACGTGCTAAATATTGTGGTCTAGGATGTTCTTCTTGTACATCGAAACCGGTTAAATCCCAACGATGTGTAATTTCAGCTGAATAACGTTTCCACAATTCCAAAAATAGCACACCTATATAATTAACGATAATTAATAATAATTAATTTAAATTTGGTAATAAAAATACCCCAAAATGACATAAAAATTGCAAAAAACACTGTAGTAGGATTATCAAAAAGATATGTAATACGAGCATGTGTACATGTTTCGTTCAAATACCAATAATTACACCAATGGTTACATAATGGACACATTGTAATATTCAACGAGCAAATATCTTCACTGAAATAATTAAATTATTTAATAATAATATAAATAGGTATTGGAAAAATATATACCTTGGCTGATTGTCGTATAATGTAACTACCGAATAGATAAAACAAAGTAAACCGACTATTGCTGCTGGTAATAACATATGTGTATAAAATCCTAACCAGGCGAAATATAAAGCAATCTTTACACCAAAATATTCCTTTATATAATCTAATGGTTGGTAACGATACCATTTCCATAAAGATGCCCATTCTGTATACAATAAACGACGATCAGAACCTTCTTGTTTTAAATCACCCTAAAAAAAGATTTCAATAAATTCAATGAATCCATCAAATAAAAATATATGGGTAATATATTACATCATGTAATGGATAGACAGCAGTATAGGTTTTATCATCAAGTAGTCGTTCAATACCAAATGCAAAATTATCATCACGATTCTGACTGAAACGTTTACGATCCAATATAAATTGAACAATCCGTGAATGTATAGCTGGTGTAAAAAAACAAGGGGCATCTATATCAAATCTGTGGGGGAAAAATTTTAGTTTTTAATAATAGAATTTTTTTGGTAGACAAACAAAACTTACAAATATTCCCTGTCACGACTATAAATAGCTGTGAATCGATGACTTTTCTCTGGGAATTTCTGTTTATCAACCAGAACCGTAGCTTTCAATTTGTCCCATTGATTTGTTATACCTTCAACGAGAAAGTTCGTTCTAGTATGCATCTGGTTTAGGGCTGGAATCTGTAAGAATTCACCACCCCCACAAAAAAATTAGTTTTCATTCTCAACAATGTCAATTTTTTAGGGGGAAAACCACACACCAGTATCGTTAGTTTTTGAGGGAGGATAAAACCTGTTAGATTATCATTAGAAAAAACTACCTTTTGACGAATATAAACAGTTGCATTACTAAAACGGCTAGTTCTAAATCCTCTCGGTATTTTACATAATTCCTGTGTCAATAAAATTGCGTTTTTTTACGAGTAAATACATAAATAAATAAATGAACAAATAGTTGAAAAATAAGTGCAACTTACCTGTCTCATTGGCATTCGTAATTTCAAAATTTCTGCATATCGTCTAAGTACTTCCTTTGGGGCGTGTATCTAAAATCAAATAATTCTTTAAATTCTTATGGAAGTCCCATTTCTTTTTTTTTTTTTTTTTTGTAAATTACTTTAATAAAATTCAACCCATTTGTTTCTTGTTTTGTGTGTTCTAAATGTAGGCCTTCTTTAATTAGATTAGCTTCGAAAATCTTCCGTTTTTCATATGCACTTGGTGTCACTGCATTTTCTTCAAATGCATCCCATACTAACACAAAATCCACAGAACGTACACCATCATCAAAAAATATCTTTGGTTTCAAACATTGCTGATTTGTATTATCATCAAAATACATATCGTTAGTTGGTTTATGACTAGAATTTGTTGCAATTTGATCACCTTGAGATTCAATCGAAGTATCTGGTATAATAATTTTTGGTCTTTGTTTCAATGGTATTCTCGCTAGAGGGTTTTCATACAAATCCCTAAAGTAAAATAATATTATTATGACAAAAAAAATCAATAATTTAATTAGGTTAATTAGGTTTTTATGAATAATTTTAATTATGAAGGAAAATAATAAAAAATACTAACTGTTCTGTATCCATTTCTGAATCTAAATTCTCACCACTTTTATATAAACTAATAATGGACATTGCATCAATATCAGGATTTCTGTGTTTTATCGGAGTATTGTTGTATTGAAGAACACATTCTTTTGATCCAATATCATCACCAGAAGTATAACTGAATAGATATGGTGGTAGTTTTTTGATTTGATTCAAATTTATTTGATCATTGTTTGAACTTGTTGTTGTTGTTGGACGAAATGAATCAATTTCGGCCGGACTAGAATTTTGACGTAACAACAACGGTGTTGATAATGTTGATTTCGGTGAAAAAATTCTATTTTCATTTTCGTTATTCTGATCTAGTCTGGACATTACCAAGAAAAATCTATAATTAATCAAAATTTAGCACAAAATAATCAGTTTCTTAGAGATATGACATGACATACATATGTGACTAATATATTAAATTATCTAGAAATAATAATAATAAACTTACCAACTGTGATAAGAGCTGTAGTAACATTTAAATTTATGATGATTATAAACTGTTTTGATAATGAATTAGTGATTTTTTCAAAAGCAAAAAGGTCTATTTATAAATCATTGAGGTTATGGGGGGAAAGTTTTGGTGAAATTGTTTTGGCAATTAGTAGGTGGCGAAAATAGTGGATTCTTTCAGTCATATCAGCTTACATTTGAGACTTTTTAATGGAAAGATTTTTATTTAAACTAATTATTATTTGAACACTTTTTATAAAAAATTTGAAATTTATAGTACAGCATAAATTATCTACTAGAGTAGATCAAAAATCAATCAATCAATCGATCAATTGATCTACTATTGGTACAAAAGAACTACTAGCGGGAATTCAGTTTTTTTAAATTTTCACGCATTTTTGGTTGTGAATCCGTTTGTTTTTCTGTGGTTTAAAGAGGACAATTCTCGATTCTTTTTAAAGAAATCCGTAATTAAGGAAAATTCTGGTTTTGGTGTTCAGTTGGTAAAATATTGTAGAATAAAAGTGCCAAACCCCAACTAATATATAATGAAAACTTTATTCATCATTTCTTCATAGTCCGATAAATACCAACCAATATAATAATATGACAAACATGTAATAATAATGATGATAGTATTGTACTTGGATAAACATTCCAACAATATTCTAAAATACCTAATAACAGAAACATTAAAGGTTTTGAAAAACTTGTTGAAAATACTAAATATAATAAACTATGATAATACCAACTATAAAATTGATAATGTAATGATCGAGCACATAAAATACCAATAAAATTACCAACAAAAAATGGTAAAACAAACAATTGTGCAATTTTATTCATATTTCTTTCTAATTTCTTTAAATCATTATCAAAACTTTCATTACTAGTAGTAGTGTCGTTATTTGGTTTTAATTGTTCTTCGAACATTTTTAAAAATTGTTTTTGTTTTTTCGTCAATTTCTCATTTTCTTTCTTCAATCTCTCATAATGTTTCTTTCGTTCATTGGTTATTTGTTCTTTAATATCATTAACAACCATATTTAATTTTGTATAACTACGAAAATAACGTAAAAATATTGGTAGAAATACAATTAATAAAATAATATGTAAAAGTAATAATGATAAATGAAATAGACGATTTTCAAATATATAAATTGGTAAAAATCGATAATTAACTGTCCATTTATGTTCAAATATTCTACCTAAATCGAAACTACCTTTCAAATATGTGAAAATATTTGTATAAATAAATGGTGCACCTAAAATTATTTGTAATAAACCACAAATTAATAAATTCTTAATCACTTCAATCAAAGTTAAATTCGTTAAATATGCTATCAATAGAATTGGTGAATATAATAAAATATTCATTTTAATTGAAACAGCTAATGAATAGAATAAACTACCTAAATACCAATAATTCGACATAAATAGATTTAAACTAATATAAAATAATAATACAGCAATTGGATCATTAAATAAACGTAAAACAAATATTGAATGTATCCGATATGATGTAAATGATGATATTAATAAAGCATACGGTGGTATTTTGGCCGTTTTTATAAATAATCGATATGTTAATAATAATTGTCCTAAATAGAACAATAGAAATATATATTGTGCTAAATAAATATTGGTCCCCTGGGATGTTATATAATATAATATTGAATAAATATAAACAAATCCAGCTGGATATACTAAAGGACCAGTATCACCTTAAAACAAACAATCATTTTAATAACAATAATTATGTTAATTTGTTAGAATTACCTTTCAGTTGACTATAATCCAAAGTACCATTCAGGAAACCTTCAACTTCTTGCATATAAGCTTTCCAATCAATTTCAGTATAATTCACTTTTTCTATTATGTAAATATTTAATAATATTTCCCATAGAAATAATAAACAACATGTTGGTAATAGATATTGTGGATTAATTGTAAGATTTTTTAGAAACTCCTTATTGAAACAATTTTTTACGAAATCCATTGAGGATTTATTTCGTTGGATTGTTGGTGACATTGTATTGTTTTGTATCACAGGGCTTTATAGCTAAAATTAAATCTGTTGAAGTAATTCTAATAATAAAATAGGGAAATTACTTAAAAATAATAATAATAATAATAATAATATGTTGACTCAAATACTTGCCTCATAGGGAAAAAATCCCCGAACTGACTACTGAAATGTTAAGCTGGATGCAATATTTCACACAATTTAGCAAAAATTCGTATTTAAATGTTGGAAAATCAAAATTTTTTGACAAAATTAAAGACAAAAATTAGATTGAAAATTGAGGTTAGGTTTGAAAATAGTGAGGTTAGGAAAGATTAACCTCACTATTTTCATACCCTTCAAAGATTAGAGATGGGCACAATAGTACTTTTCAATGTATTAAAATCAAAAAATAACCATTACTTGCTTTACAATAATTGTTATCAAGACATTTTGTTGACTTTCCAAGCTGTAAATTCTAAGTTAAAGTGGTTTGTGATATTTAATTATTTATTCAAATCAATATCGATGAACCCATCTCTAAACAAATTTTCAAACGCACATGTCCTGTATTTAGCAATTGTGAAATTTTCGAATTGAAAAAATGTATGTGCCCTTCTGTAGTTAGTTTTCGAATGAAAAATTGCAAATATTTTATTGATTCTTTATGTTTGTAGGAAAATCTTTGGTAAATGTTTACAATCCGTACTTTTGGAACGGCTGAACCAATTGCAATGAAATTTTGTATGTACCTTGAGGACACATCCAGGAACAAATTTCACTTGCGTCCTTTTTGATATTTAGTCCTGTTATCCTCAAAAAGGACCTTTCCTCCTGACCAATCAGCACGCTTATCTCCATGTATTTGACAGACTGTCGTTCAAACTTGCGCATGCGCATTGTGATGGTCAGATCAGTACTGCAACCAGTTCAGGCCCTGATAAAAAGATGTGTGTTGCAGGTCTTTGTCTGGTCCGAGGGGATGTTTTTAGAAATCACACTCGAAAATAAATGGTTTCTACAAACATCCCCTCGCTCCGCTACGCTACGCTCGGACCAGACAAAGACCTGCAACACACATCTTTTTATCAGGGCCTGAACTGGTTGCAGTACTTATCTGACCATCACAATGCGCATGCGCAAGTTTGAACGACAGTCTGTCAAATACATGGAGATAAGCGTGCTGATTGGTCAGGAGGAAAGGTCCTTTTTGAGGATAACAGGACTAAATATCAAAAAGGACGCAAGTGAAATTTGTTCCTGGATGTGTCCTGAAGGTACATAGAAAATTTCATTGCAATCGGTTCAGCCGTTCCAAAAGTACGGATTGTAAACATTTACCAAATCTTTCTTGGTAAAATTAGGAATTGTCTTTGGAGTGGAGTTATTAAGTGAGGTTATAAGGAGCCGTCCTATCTTTGACCAAATGGGAATGGTGGGTTTTGTAAAGGAAGTATAATACTTTCTATTTTATGGGTTTTTTGCTGTTTAAACCAAATGATTATGAAATCTTATCAGAAATAATTGAAGATAAGGTATTTAATGTTAATTATCACAAATCAATTAATTGAATAATTTCTTATAAATTTTAATTTTCCAGCAATATGTCTTCATATGATGGGGGTAATGGGGATAAACAATTCAAAATACCACAAGATTGGATTTATCGGGGTGAAGGCAATTGTAATATAGTTTTATCGTTATTTAAACAACGGAAAATCTTAAGAATACGTAAAACAATCAAAGCCAAATCATTATTTTCACGTATCATTAATTGGTTAACGAAAATTTTCTATTATTATTGGTATTATAGTACGACTAGTTTTAATGAAGAAATACGTGATTTAAAGTTTTATAAATTGATAATACGTCCATTAATTGGTGAAGAATTTGTATGTGATGGTCAACAAGTTGTCCTATCGAAAAAACAAATCAATCACTTGGAAAAGAAACTAGAAACTGTACGACCTGGTTTGTATCAATTTAATGGGAATTTTGCTAAAATACTCATTTTTTTTCTTATTTTTAGATAATAGGAAACATAAATGTTTACAATACGGTCGAGCTGCATTATTTGATGATTATGCCTTTATGCCATTTAAAGATTATCCGTTTTTATTAAATCGGGATGTGTTTGCTATTGAAATTAAACCAAAACAAGGATGGTTGAATTTTAACGAGAAGAAATATATAAAATGCATGTATTGTATGAATCAATATTTAAAGGTAGCTGTTGTTATATTTTTGTGAGGAAACAGAATAGAATTTATTTATTTATTTTTTGTGGTTTTAGTTAAAACAGAATCGAATCAAACGTATCAGTACTTATTGTCCTTTAGATTTGTTCTCTGGTGATTATACGAAAATGTTGAAAGCTATTGATGGACTTGTAACAAATCCACAAAATAATCTAAAAATCTTCAAAAATGGTCAACTATGTTATAGTGAAGAGAATAATGGAAATACGGATTTATTTACAGAAATTGTTCGGGATTTCTTTAAAGAGCAATTGGTTGATTTCGAAAAGTAATTCCAGCTTACTTTATTTCTCTTATGTTAGATTAACTTTTTCTGTTAAATTTTAGATTAAAATTGGAATTCTACGATTTGATAATAAAAACTCTATTATTACGTTACAATAATGATAATAAAAATTTAAATAATTGTAATATAAAACAATTCTGTCAATGGAATAATGTAATACGTGAGAATTCATCACAAAATCAATTACCACAGAATTGTGTTCTGGAACGTATTCTTTCGGTACAAATGTTAGATGTTGAAGGATATCAGTATTATTATAAATATTATAAGAAATCATTATCTGATTATGGTTACATTGATAAATTATTAAAAACGATTGATAAGAATCATGATGGGACCTGTTTGAAATGCTCAATAATGTTATTAAATAATGAAAAGAATAATTTATTTTTCGTACCGTATTTAATTTCAGCAATTGCCAAGGATTGTTCGTTAATGTTAACATTTCAAAAGATTGATGAAGACTTAAGGTACATATGTCGTTCTGCTCTATTTGTTAAATTAATTACAATATTTTATTGAAATTTACAGTTTAGAGTCCAATAAAAGAAGAGATATTTTGTCAACGAAATTTGGATGTTTTGCTGTGAATATTGGTGTATTTGATCTATATCCAAAACCTATTAGTACACTGGAAAAGCACCATACAAGAATTAATAAATGTCTCAAAATAATTAACTAGAAAAGGCATTTCTTTGTGTGTAATAAAGGGTTTGTTAAATTTCTAATAGTTTTATAATAAATTTATATATTTGTACATTTATTATTGATTTATACCTATATTTTTAATAGGTTTTCTTTATAATTATAGTAGAGCTACGGTTATCCGGAAACAATTTTTTCAGGTAACATTGCTTAGAGATAAATGGGATCCACACGCTCCAACTTCCTGATGGGAATCAGTAATTTTCTTTTAAACTGATTTACGAATTATTTGTTGATTTGTGAATGTTTCTATTGCTTCAAACGACTTAAATATGCCAGGATCGTTTGCAGTAGCCTCTAGAAATACCCGAATACTCTTCAACATGTGTAAGATTTCACTGGCTTTTGGTTGTTTGACTTCTGTCTCATCATTATTGACACTATCGTCGTGATCATCATCATCACTTTCTTCATTTTTTATTGTTACAGATCGAAGCGAATTAATAATATCTTGATCACTCAATATCGATGTCGTAATGGTTTGATTATCCACAGAAAGGTAATCGTTCAATGTGATATTGGGCGATAAATTTAAAATACATGAACTTTGTGCGAATATACCATGGAAAAACATTTCTTTATCAGTGCTCGCTATATTATTATCGTTTTCTTGTACTGTATTACTTGATGGAAAAGAAAATCCAGCACGTTGGAAACAATTTTGAATTATGGTCGATGTAACTGAATCCCAAGAAGTATTTAATATATGCATTGCATCTAAAACTGTAACCGTTCCAAATTCTTGTTGTGATTCGATGGCAGCCAAATACTTTGTCAACAATGATTTTCTATAAAATACTTTCAAATTCTGTATAATACCTTGATCACAGGGTTGTCGAACGGTAGTGGTGTTTTTCGGTAAAAAAATTAAAGTGATTGCCCGCAGATCGTCATTTATATTGGGATGAGCTGGACATTTGTCTACAAGTAGAGCGATTTTACGCTTTTCATATTGAAAACGTTTATCTAGCTCCACTATCCATTCCGTGAAAATAATTGATGTCATCAAAGCGTTTTTATTGGAAGTATATCTTGTTGGAAGTGTTTTAACGTGTTCGAAACAACGAGGTTTGGAGTATTTACCAATTACTAGTAAAGGCAATTTTTCTGACCCATCAGAATTGCAGCCCACCATAACAGTAAGCCTCTCTTTGGAACAAATTTCATCTTCTTCGGGAAGACAACGATAAAATAAAGCAGTTTCATTAGCACTGAAAATATCGCTCGACAAATAATTTGTAAGTAACATAGATAATGTTGTTTGAAACCAGTCGGATGTCATTTCTTCTGTAAGTTGTTTAGATTTAGCAGAAATATTTTTGAAAACAATGCCATTTCTTCGTTTAAATCTTTCCAACCAACCAGAATTCGGTTTGAACAATGGGATTGCCATTTTCTGTGCAAATTCATCGACTTTTTCCTTTAAAATCAGTCCAGTAATTGGAATATCCATTGATCGGGCTTGTTGAAACCATATTATTAGTGCCGTTTCTAAATCTTCATATTTAGGAGTACGTAAACGTTTTCGTTTCAATTCAAATTTATTATTGGCTAAAGCGATTGTGATTTTTTGACGATTCTTTATTATTGTTGATAAAGTTGAATTTGGTATACCGAATTGTTTACAGATTGCGGATTTTGAACCGGTTCGTCTATCGATTGCTTCTAGGATTTGTATTTTCAATTTCAAAGGTAATGCTCTTTGTTTTCGTTTCTTGTCTGCCATTTTCAGGTACAAACGACAACACACACAACTAACAATCACCCAACAACCTCTCGTTTAAAAAGTTAAAATAACAGTGCTTCGTATATTTCGTGCTATCCGTCTATATTTTATACAGCAATTGCGTGCAGCGATCTTCCCCTTCGTGTTACACGATATTTCGTATTAACTGTTACGGGTTGAAGGAATCGATTAGAAACGAAACACCGCAGACCAGGGCCGTGTTAAGCATAATTTCGTGTTAAGGGTGTTCGTGTTGATCGAGTTCCATTCTATAGTCGTTGCCGTTTATGTTTAGAGTCACATGACCAAACGTATAATATAAGAATACTACTACCAGAATAGTAGTTTATATTAACATCTTTATTGTACACATTAGTCAGTAAATTTTAGCTTTTTTCAAGTTGACTGGAAACGAAAAATGGAAAAACTAGGTTATTCTAAAAATTTTGCCCCTATTACTACAGCGCCCTGAGCGGTCGCACAACTCGATCGTTCCTTGAACCGGCCCTGCTCTTTAATTTGGTGTAATTAACGGGAAAATCCTCTTAATTTTGAGAGATTTGTTTGAATTTTAATAAATTCACCCGGCGCATCCATCATTTTGATTTTAGTCTTTCGTTAATAACAAGAGTAATGATCAAGTAAACGAAATGCAATTTTTACTGAGATAAACTAGAGGACTTTCTCTTCAATTTGGTGTAATTGGCGGAAAAATCCTCAAAATTTTGAGAGATTTATTTGAATTTTCACCCTGCGCCTCCACCATTTTGATTTTAGTTTTCGTAAATTGCTTTAAGGTACATCACGCGTGTAAATTCGACTTTATTCAAGCAACTCCTTTCGTGTCCTCTTTTTAAGCCTGAAAATTCTGTTTGATTTCCAAGGTTAAAATTGTTTGATCAATATATTCTCTGTTTTCGAAAGAACTAAACTTCCTCTTGAAAAAAAAAACATATTTGGATAAAGATCATCTTTTCATTCAAAAATTCGAAATAAAAACTTGACCAAATATGGGAAATACCGAAAGTAATGTTACCAGTGGTGTTAAGAAACAAGCCGGAGCTTCTATGAAAGATATTTATAAATTATGTGATTTAAAAGGTGGTGGTTTATTGGTGGAATTAATGAAACGAGCAACACAAAATAAACAATACGCTGAATTAGATCATGCAATAAAAACAAAGGTATAATTGTAAAAAATTAAACACAAGTAGGAAGAAGAAATAAAAATTAATGGAATTCTAGGTAGAACGTTTTCTTTATAATAAAGGTGAAGGCAGATATATTCCAATATCTCAGTTAGTTTTATTAAGAAATAAAGAACGACCACGACATAAATTGGTAATTTTTTGATTTTGATAATAATCGTTATAAAAATTATTGTTTGCTGTTAGTTACCACCGCTGAAAGCAATGGAAAATCCGGACGATTTCGAAATTGATGATGAAGGGCCCGAAATAACTCAACAAGAATATCAGAAAAGTATTGAATTTATTTAGTTTTATTAGTAATTATTGTAAAATCGATTCTAATAATTATCACAGATCCACATTTATATCGTCATGTTTGTTGGAAAATACAAGAACGTGGTGCTGTTGGTGAAACAATTTTACATTTATGTTTATTACATGCTACATCATTACATGGTGATATTGCTAAACGATTATTAAGATTTTATCCAAATATGATCAATGATATTTATATGTGTGATGAATATTATGGTGAGAATGTTTTACATATGGCAATTGTAAATGAAGATCCAGCAATGGTAAAATTCCTATTAGATTCTGGTGTTAATATACAGGAACGTTGTTTTGGTAATTTTATGTGTCCAGAAGATCAAAAATCATCACGTTCCGATTCTGTAGATCATGAATGGGTCAATGTTTGTCCACAAACTAATTATGAAGGGTACTGTTTTTTGTCTTTTCTTTGTTTCACCTAATTAGATGAGTTATATAGAAGATCGATGGGATTTAGAGCAGTTATCGTCATCGTCACCTTTGTTTCCCGATAGTCGGTGTTGCACGTCAATGAGAACTTTGGTATTCAAACCGTAGTCCCCATTGACTTGCTTTATTCCATCCACAAAGGAACTACAACTCTGTGTACGTATAATCGCCTACAATTGGTTGAGTTTTTCAACTGTAAATAGGTGGGGAGAAGACCGTGCACGAAGACTTGCTGCCTGAATAACGTTTAACTGTTGATGACGATGACGGTAACTCTGGTCTGAATCCCTGCACACGTCACTTTTCTTCTTAGATTTTATGATAAAATCAACAAAAATGTTAATTAAAGAAATTTGATGCCAGATACGTGTATTGGGGTGAATATCCGTTAAATTTTGCTGCATGTCTTGGTCAAGAGGAAAGTTTCCGATTGATTTTAGCAAGAGGTGCAGACCCAAATGCACAAGATACTAATGGTAACACCGTGCTACATCTTCTTGTAATTTACCAGAAACTGGTACTATTATTGTAACAATTAATAAGAAAGTGTATTTTATTTTTTGTTTTTGTGTTTTATAGGAAGCTTTTGATATGGCCTATGAAATTGGTGCAAAATTATCAATACGAAATGTATTAAATTTAACACCATTAACATTAGCCGCGAAATTAGCTAGAATTGATATATTTTTCCACATTTTGAATTTAGAAAGAGAAATCTATTGGCAAATCGGTAGTATAACATGTGCAGCATATCCATTATCACAAATTGATACAATCGATATAGAAACAGGACAAATTAGTAAAATTTCCGCTTTAAATCTTGTAGTTTTTGGGGTAAATTCTAAAATTCTAAATAATATATTGAGTGTACAACGATATTTCAGGCCGAAATAGGGTATTTTGGCTTGAAATATCGTTGTACACTCGGTATATTTCTTGTTTACTTATTCATTTATTGTCAAATAGGATAAAGATGAACATTTGGAATTAATGGATGGTGTTTTAATTGATTTATTGAATGCTAAATGGAATACTTTTGTTAAATTTAAATTTTATAAACAATTCTTTACGTTTGCATTCTATTTTCTAATATCTTTAGTTGGTTTTACGTTACGTCCAGGTCCACCACCACATTCCGATACAAAAACCAACAATTCAACAACAACAAATACAACAATTTTACAACAAAATAATACGATTAATATCACTGTAAATCTTATAAATATTACAGTTTTATCAAAAATTAAAGGTATTATTAAATAATCTAATCGAATCTCCCCCTTAGGGCCTAGATTGATGGGATTAATATTTAAAAAAATATATTGTAGTTATTGAAGAGGACGACGACGACGATATAGACGTGGAAGAATGGTGGGATAATTTACAAGAAGAATGTCGTTTAATGGATTTAGAAACAGCACAAGCACAATGCCGTTTTACAGCTGAATTAATCATGGTTTTTGGTGCTTTTATCTATTTAATAGCAGCAATAAGAGAAGCCCGATTCTTGGGTGGTAGAATGTTTTTTGAAAATCTAGTAAATTTTATCTTAAATTGAAAAAATTACATTGGAACTCGGTTATAACGAATTCCACGCTACCTATTATTTTTCTGTTCTCAGATGACGGCGCCATCCCGAGTTATGTTTCTCTTTTCATGTATATTAATGTTAATTGTCCCATGTTTACGATTGGCATGCTTAGATGAGATTGAAGATGTTGTAGCTGTGGCAATTATGTTAACAACAGCACCATATTTTCTATTTTTCTGCCGTGGTTTCAAAACGGTCGGTCCATTTGTTGTTATGATCTATCGTATGGTAATGGGTGATTTAATACGATTTGCATCGATTTATTTAGTTTTCGTTATGGGTTTCTCACAAGCATTCTATATAATATTTTTATCATTTGATAATCCATTAACACCAGATGATGTTGATGAAGCAACAAATCCAATGTCCACACCAATTGAATCAATAATGGCAATGTTTTTGATGTCATTAACAAATTTTGGTGATTATTATACAGCTTTTGAGAAAACCGATCATGAAATAGAAGCAAAAGTAAGCAAATTTTTCCATTCATAAACTAATAAAAAAATCATCTAATAGAATAAATTTCTAGATATTGTTTGTTATTTTTATGGTAATTGTTTCGATACTTTTAATTAACATGTTGATTGCTATGATGGGGAATACTTATCAGAAAATTGCTGAAACAAGAAATGAATGGCAACGACAAGTAAAGAATTTTATAAAAATTCCAATCTTTTCTTTTTAAAAATTAACAATTTTCCAGTGGGCCAGAATTGTATTGGTCGTCGAAAGAGGAGTTAGCCCAGCTGAACGTTTAAAACAGTTAATGGTCTATTCTCAGCCGATGTCTGATGGACGAAGGGCTTTAGTACTACGGCTAAATCAATCGGTAAGGGCCACACAAATTTTCAATACAGTAAGAGACTTTTACTCCTGATTTTCTCTTCCTCTCTATTTCTAAAAATAGAGAGGAAGAAAGTAAAATGTCCCATGTTATCGCACCCTAATATTAATTATTTCGGATTATTTAAACCGTACTTACCTAATCATATTCTTGAAACATCCACTTTACCAGAAACTCCTGTTTTTCCTTCAGATATTTACACCCAACTCCAATTGATGGGAAGCATCGGTAGATATAAATTTTCTCGGATTTTAGGACGAAGACAAGGAGGAAATGAAGGAAATTTTAGAAATCAGACGTCGTCATGAACGACACATCAAATTACGTACAGAAAAAATGAAACAAATCAACGAAACGAAGAAATAAATGAAAATATATAATTCCAATCAATAGGAAGATAAAATGCAAACATTTGAAAGAACAACTGAAATTGAAATTATTTCTTTTTTCTACCACGACCACTACCTTTTGATTCGTTCTTTTTACTGGTACTGGGTTTGTCGTTAGTTTTGGCCACAGTCTTCTTTTTCACCTACAAACAAACATAATATAAATTACGAATTATTCAACAGAAAATCATAAATTAATCACTTTAATCAAAGCATCACTTCCAATATCATCATCATCTGCATGTTCATTTTCAGATTCTACCAATTCTTCACCATCTAATAATTCAGTATCTTGTAATTTAGCTTTCTTCTTTGATAAGCCAGCAGTAGGAGCATATGGTAATAATGGTATTTGTTTATTGTAGCTGCGTGTAAAGGCTGCTTTTACCTTTAAAATAAATCAATTATAAGATTAAATAAGTAAATACTAATTTTTTTGAATACTTTTGAATCAATATTAGCCATTGGATTACTATTCCGACTTGACCATTGACTTAATTCAATTAAACCATCTAGATCTTCACGTAATAAATTATAAGTTTTCATAATATCAACAGCTTTATCAATACCAGCTAAACCATCTTTTTTCAATGGTAAAATTATAGAATTACGTAATGGTATTAGATAATCCAATTTAACTGCGGAAACACTAGCATATGACCTGAAAATAATAATGAATAAATTCGATTATCTGTTTTGTAGAAAAAGAAACACAAATGATTACGTTGTACGAATATGTGTTTCAATCTCACTAGCAATACGATTCAATTTATTCTTTTTACTATTTTTACCAAGCCATGATGGGAAATTAATTTGTCCAATAAAATGACCGGACATAAAAAATCCCGGAAATACCGATGAAAACATGGCTTGTGTCTCTAACAATGCCCAATTATTTGTTGAACGTATTATTGAATCAATTGTATCACCAAAACTGATAGAATCTGCCGCCGCAGCCACTTTTCTCAACAATTTTTTTCTAGAATAATTAATTAATTAATTAGGTAAATAATTAATTAGAATATAAAGGTACTAACGGATCTCCTTGTGGTTGGACTTTTAAATAATTCTCTTGTACAAATAACGGTCCTAAACTATAATCATAGAAGAATAAACGTGATTTATCAACTAGACTCATATCTTTATGTTCACTATATGTGAAAACTTTCCGACAAACTTCCCATGGACCAATAACTACATCTTTTTTAGCATTTTTCGCTTCTTTTTCTGCATCTTCCAATGTTATATCTTTACCATTTACCGCACAAAGATTCAAATGATTCAATGTTTGTCGTATATCACAATCAGTACCACTTATTATCTGTGTTAATGCATTCGGATTGATTTTAATACCTTCTTTGAAACAAACCGACATCATTGCACCCTAAAAATTAGAATATTTACTGTTAATCTCTATGGGAAAAGTCAGTAATTTTATTGAAGATATACTCGAATTTGTTCCAATTTCGGTTTAGTAAAACGTAAATCGAAACAATAGTTCACTAATGAACGGATTTTGGGATGATTTCGATCATTACACATACAAATAATCGGTATATTTGTTGTTTTTATCAATTGAATTAATTCTTGCATACCACCTCTATCTTCATTGCCTGCCATACCGTCAACTTCATCCATTAAAAGGACGCGATTTTTATTCACTTTCTGTTGGCCTAAATAATTTCAATTAATTTAAAAAACTCAGTCAAAAAAAAACACAAACCTGTAGCAAATCCAGCAATAGTATTCGTACTTAATAGTTGTGATACTTCTTCATGTAATAAACGTTTACTTCTTGTATCAGATGCATTGAATTCAACAATATCTAAACCTAAATTCTTGGCAACTAATGTTGCTGTTGTTGTTTTACCAACACCAGGTGGACCACTTAATAATGCACATTTAAAATATGCCCCATCATCATTTTTTGCCCATGGACTTGGACGTATTAAAGTTTTCTTCTTCTCCGGTTTTTGATTATTATACCAATTTTCTAGCCAACGTTTTAATTTATTCATATTACTATTATCACCTTGTTGACCAATTATACTTTTTAAATCTGTTGGTTTATATTTATCGGTTAATGCCAGTTGTGAATTATCAAGTTTCTGTGATTCTATCGGTTTCTTTTTTGGAATCTCCACTATTTTATCAGCTTTTATTGGTGATTTAATAGATTTAATTTGTTCTTTCTTATCTTGCTCTTTCTTGTTCTCAACAGTCTCTAGTTCGGCAACATGTTGAAACTCATCGCCTATACCTTGATCTTCGCTTAGATTCTTTTCAACTTTCTTACAATATTTCGCCTCCATTCCAGATTTAACTAAAATCATATCCAGTAATTCATCTTCTGTTATTTCCGGTATTTTATAACTTTTAGCTTTATCCAATTTACTAGGTCCTGGATCATCACCAACTACCACAAAATTGACTTTCTCTAAATTAACAAAAAAATTATAATAAAAAAAATAATACACATATTATTTTAATATGATCTACTTGAGATTGAATGTACGACTCGTCCACCATGTGATTTAATTAAATTGTCAAATTCATCAGATTCTAACGAATCCAGAACACCAGTTTTTAAAAAACATAAATTAACCAAACAATTCGGTTTGCCTTTTGGTAATTCTTTCATTCCATGATGTTTAGGACCAGCTCGATTTAAATATCGTTGATATAACATAGCTGAATATCGGCGTTTTTCATGTGCTTCCTGACCAGGATCTATACCAGAATCGGTATGTTCTAATTTGTCTTTCTTTTTCTTTGGTGTATTTGCTGGAAATTTTACAATTATATTAAAATTATTTGAAAAAACTGAATTTTTATAAATTAAACTTACAATCATCGTTTGCTGAATCATTTCTTGTACGTTTCCTTGAACTAGTCGATGGTGTAGGACATGTATTTTCATCTGGTGATTTATTTGTTTGGTTTAATGCATCATCTATAGTTTTATCTAAAATATCAACATTACTAGCTAAAATATCGTCATCTGCATCATCTAATTCGATTAAAGTTTCTTTAAAAGCTGTATCTTTATGAACTTCAATTTCAGTAGTGTTTTTTTTAGTTTTCTTCGATTTTGATTTAGTTTTTGTAGATTTGTCTTTATTATCTTCATCAATTTTTGTATTAGATTTTTCAACAACTTCAACTTTACTTTGTTTAATTGGTGTTTTTTTAAACACATCATCGATAGCTACTGGTTTCAATTTGTTTGTTCCATCTGTTGTGGATTTTTTTGTAGTTTTTCGTTTCTCATCATCTTCTGAATCTGAACTCAAAATTACAGTTTTACTACGTTTTGTTGTTGTTGGTTGTTTTGGTTCCGGTGTTGCACTAATTACATCTTCATCATCAGAATCATCAATAATACGTTTTGATTTCTTTTTGATTTGTGTAGTTGTTGTTGTTGTATTCGGTTTTGTAGAAGTATTCGGTTTTTTTGAAAGTACAGTAAAATATGATCGAATATCCTGCCGAATTAACAATATTCTCAATATTAATTTTCTACAATAATTATTTATACTTACTTGAGACATATTGATGATAAGATTACACAATTGTTTTTAATTTGATCAATAAATATAACACTTCTTATCAATAATAAAAATAAAACGACACAGGCAAGTATTGCGACAACAATCCCGCCATAACCTCTCGTCAAATGTCAAAAATGACAGTTGCAATACTCTAGCTAAATGTAGACCTCAGAACCAAATTTTTGTTGGAAAATTTCGTATTTTACCAAAAATTACAAACAATTATTTGTGGAGTTTGGTTATTCGCTGGAGGTCTTTCAATGCAACACTCGTGAAAATCAAGGATTTTAGTGCTGTATTATATTTATTACAAATGACGGATAATCGACGCTCTACTGTATCAACTTGTCGGACGTGTATATTTGGTCATCTAACCGAAATCGAAATTGTAACTCTTGTGACTAGGTGGCGCTAGTGTTGCTTATGACGTCACAGCTGTCAATCTGTCAATTTGACAAGTTCCTGAAAAAAAATTTTGCTGCTGTTGTCGAAGGCAGTCATTATTTTCTTCTATTATTATTAATTTTTTTTTTTAATTAACAAGAACCAATATAAAGTGGGAAATTTTGATTATTTTCGATAAAAATTGTGTTTCATAATACATACATATACATATATTATTATAATACATAACGAAAATTTGCCCATCTAGATGGTAGGTTTTTCTGTCGTTATCTTGTTCTTTTAATGTTTTATTTATTTACGTTTTGAAAATTATTCCACAAATTTCGAATTCCTGAAAGAATTACAATTTTGTTTGTTTTCTTGTTTGAATTCCTACCGAATATAATAATGCCGTTTAAAAAAAATGCCACATCCCAGGACTTGGGTATTAAACGTTGTCTCGGTCGTAAAAGAAAAATGAAATTTACCCGCAAATCAGGTAGGAAGCATGCAGAATGTGCTCGAATTTTGTTTTTTATTTATTGTTATTTTAATTAATTTGGGTTTAAATTAATTCTAATTACATATTATATAGTTTGAAACTAACTATTGGGAAATCACCCTTTATATAACCTTGAGCACGTCTTGCATGTTGGCCTGATTATGATGATGATAATGATAACGATAATGACTTTTTTTTGAATTAAATTTAATTAATTCATGATTAACAATTTATTCGATAGTGGGCTTTTTTTGTTGCTATTGCATATTATAGTGCATTTACAGGTAAACAAAATGCATTCAGAATTGCTTTGAATTGTCTGTTATCATCAGTTAACAAACAAACATTTCAACCACCCTAGACAGTCTATAGTTGTTTGATTAAAATATTACAAGTTCAGGTGTGTCGTTTTTGGGGTGTGCTAGTCAAAAAATATATAGGAATAGTTGAATTTATTATTATTAGATGAATCTGATTACGTAAATTTACGTAAGACTCTTATCTGAATAAATATATCAACGCTACAATAAAAAAAATATGACGTCAAAACGCATACAAATCTTTATTATTTATCGTTGATTTTGTTCGAATTAAAATTGCTTTTTCTGAATGTTACAGTTTTGAAAATGCTGGCAGTGATGGCGGCTTCACAAAATATTGAAAGTGGTCCAAGTACTAGCACCAGCAGCAGCAACAGTACAAATAATACAAGTAATACAAATAGTAATAAATTAGAACAACAAGGTGTACCACCAGGACCAGCAGGTACTGATGATTTCCTACAATCAGGTCGTACAGGTCGTCGGAATGCATTAGCTGATATTCTAAGTGAACATGCCGTTTTTACCAGTTCGGATCTACCAAATCGTTTAGAAAAACTAACTACCACTGATACTAGTGGCTGTAGTAGTAGTAATAGTAATAATACAGATGGGGGTAATTGTAGTAAACATGATGATAATAGTTGAATTTTTATTTTCTACAGAATCATTAAAAAGGCACAAATTTTTTGTTTTTTGATCTGGAATACTCACTATTATCATTCTATTCTTGTATTCTCCAATTGACAATAGATCTGAACCTTTTCCCTGGATAGATCTCGATGTACTTTTCCTATATTATGTACTTATTATAAAGGAAAAGAGAGTTAATCAATTCCAATAACTTTTTAACACACAGTATTATTATAATTATAACTAAATGTTCTAAATTTTTAGGCCTGATTGTTTTTTTAGATTGATTTAGGCAACGATATTTGTGATATTTATTTATTTATTTAATAAAAGAAAAAGAACGTTGTTGTGCGGCACTTTATGTGATAGATATTTGTTGTTGGTTTTTCATTTCTGTTTGTTTGTTTGTTATATTTATTGTATTTTGTAATAATTATCAGGGGGCATAGAATTTGCTCAAAGTTTTTTTAGAAAATCGAAAAAATGTGCACCTAGTCATTAATAAAAATTTGATGATTACAATAAATGACCACCTCGAAATTGTCAATAATTTATATAGAAACACTACAAATAAATTAAACAAATATACAACAATGTTTTATTTATTCAGATTCTTTTAAATTATTTCAATCCTAATCGTTGAGCTACAATTAATCGATTTTTAGGTCGTTTTTTGGCGCTATTTACAGTGTGATCTACAAAAGTTATATGATAAACGTATGTCTTTTCATTCAGTTAGTTGGAGCAGTAATGCCATCTACAGGAACTTCAACTTGTCAAATTAATAAAAGTAAAGTGTAGACATACGTTGTACACGTCATTCAAAGCCCAGGCTAATTTGACTAAAAATTTTAGAGATCGCACTGTATTAAAAGGCAGGAAAATAGTTTAATAGTGAGCTATAATTAGTGTTATGTTTAAGCGATTAATGCGGGAAATTTAAAATGTCTCTGAATTTTATGAAAACTGTTTTATTAAAAATCAATACAAATATTACACTAGAGACACACTTACACAGTCAAATAAATAAATAAATAAGTAATATAAAGACTAATTAAGTTTGTTCTTCAATTTTCTTCAAATTCACTTCAGTATTTCTTAATGTTGGATCTAGATCCAAAGCTTTCCTATACATATTTTTAGCTAATTGTAAACGTCCCCAACGATGATATAGAACACCTAAATTTGAATAATATATAGCATTATTCTTATCACTATTACTACTTAAATTGATTGCTTCAAAGAAATGTTTCTCAGCTTCTTCAAAATTTTGCATTTTCCCCAATGTATTCGCCAAACAAAAATGTATTGTTGACGAATTTGGATTATGTAATAAAGCTAATTTGCTCATTTTTATTACATTATCGTATCGTTTTAAATTATCTAATAATATTAATATATTACTCCAGGCGGCTGTATGTGTTGGACGATAATTAATTGCCATCTCCCATGATTTTAATGCATCCTCATTACGTTTCAGATCTAAATACTACAACAACAAGAATATAAAAATTAATTTACTGAAAACAGGAGAGAATACAAAGGAAAATTACCAAATTTCCTAAATTATAATAACAATCTGGATATTTATTACGATATTCTATAGCTTTTTTATAACATAATTCAGCCTCTATTGTTTGATTTAAATTTGTTAAAACAATCCCCAAATTCATCCATGCTGCAGCAAAATTCGGTCGTATTTTGATAGCTTGACGTAATAATATTTCAGCTTCTAGAAAATATTTATCTTCACGTAATAAATTTGCTAAATTATTCATTGCTTGTTCATAATTTGGATTTAATTCAATTGCTTTTTTATATTCAATTATAGCTAATTGTTTATGATTTTTATCAGCTGCTAATTTACCAATATTATAATGAACTTTTGCATTCAATGGACATACATCTAATGCTGAATTGAATAAGTTCTCTTCATTTAACCAATTTATATTACGTTGGATTGTACGTAATGTAAATATTATACATACACCATAAAATATTGATAAGAGAATCTGGAAACAGGAAGAAAAATACAATTAAATAAATGAATGAATTAAGAGAAGTGGTGCTAGGCAGTATTAGTAGTTCCCGCCAAGAGGAAGTCACTATTGGATTCGTTTTGTATGTCATGCTCAGATCTCAGAGACGACAACAGCTATCTTATTGTTAGATTAATGCATTAATTTTAAGCTAGATTAAATGACATACATGCCGATATTGTGGTAGATAATTCTCAATCCTTTTAATACCAACAGCGACTAGAAAACAGAAACCAGCGCTAGATAATAATAATGTCCGTTCAGCTATGACAAAACCAACTTTTATTAATAGATTCGATGCTGGTAGAAATGGGATTATTATTAAACATATACTCAAAAGTCGAGGATCTCTACAACAAAGAAAAATCACAATTTATACCTAATAATGATTTAAATAAAAAGGGATACTCACAAAATTCCTGTATAAATAATTCGTCTAATTAAAATAAAGATTGCTAATAATGAAAATAGCCAAAAAAATATCACAAGAACTAAACGATAATCATAGACCGTCTCAATTAATGGTATACAACCCATTGACCAATCAAAACACAACCATTGTGGCCATAATAACAATAAAAAATTCAAAAAATATATATAATTATATGAAAATACCTAGAAAAATCAGTAATCAATTAGTTGTAATAATAATTAACAGTAAAGGAAGATACTAACTCTAATCAGAAACTTGTCTGCATACGCTGCTGGATTATCAATACTTGTAAAGATGGGACTTTCAAAATTCATAATTTTAAAACGATAATATAAAACAATACAACCAATTAGTATCAATGAGAATTGCCTGAATAGAAATGATGTATTCAATAATGTTTTGTGCCATGAATTTTTCGATTTTTTCAATAGAAATACATCATAAATCATACATATTGCTAAGATTGTTATAGCTGTTTCTTTACATAATACAGCACATATAATTAACAAATTCAATAGAATCCATAAATAAATTGATTTCAATTTGATAAATTGATAATATAATAATAAGATTAGAAAAAATAATATTGATGATAAAATATCAGCACGTCCCACTAAACCAGCTACACATTCTGTATGTATTGGATGTATTGTAAATAATAAACTTGCCATATATGTTATATCATTGATATTATTACGATCTAATTTTCGTTGTTTTTTATCTCGTTTGATTAGAAACAATTCATATATTGGTATTGTTAATATACATAATAGACCATATAATATTACATTGGTGGCATGGAATTGGAATGCATCTAATTTATTGTTTGAATATAAAACATTTAATCTGCAAACAAAAAGAGAATAATAATTAATTATCACAGATCTACAGTAATTCTGATGTTGGAGGGTGTATTCCATCTCCACGGCGAAATATGGTCAAAAAACCAGGAAAACACAACACATCTTTGACTAACTTTAATTTTGTAGACCTGTATTATTGTTGGCAGTACAAACTACGCCCTAATAGGTGTCAAAAAGACATAATAATAGGAAAAATACATACCGGTATGATAGTATTGTTAATGGTCGATATGACTTGTGACTGCTATTCAATTTAATATCCGTACCCCAAAAATCATTTAGAAATAGATTGGTAATTGGTGTATTCGTTCGAACATCACGATTTTTTACAATTGCTTCACTATCATCAAATACAAATGTACCCCATAATGTATTACAATAACAAATAAATGCTGCCACTGAGATTGTTACATATTTCCATGATTTGTCCTGTAATTGGTGTAATTATTAATCAGATTTAAAGATCTATCTATTAATTTACCATTTCATTGAATTTTTGCCATAGTTCCAGTTATTTTATTAATTTTTTCTCTTAATTTTAAGAGAAACAATCAAAAAACATAACCTCCAAGATCGATAACATATCGAGCTGTCAAGTTGCAGTGCAGCCAACTGTCATTGATCAATAAACAAATACACCATCCCTAGCTAATTATTTTTTTTTAATGCATTAAATGTAATTATTTGGGCCCATTTATCATGACAATTAAGATTTCTACCAATTGTATTTTAATTTTAATAGGAATCACTTTAAATTTTTATTTCAATTCAACTCGTTTTTTAGGTTGGTAGCACTAAAATCCCTATATTTCTGTCAAATGTCAAACAGGTGTTGATGTGTCAAATGTGGTGGTGATGATAAGATTGTGATAAGGGAAATAAATTAATAATAATTAAGGGTTGAATAATGGAAACAAATGATAATAATAAGAAAATCTCATTGGATGAATTATCAAGGGATGATTTATTAAAGAAATGTAAAAATTTATTAATAATTGCACAGAAAGCTAAACAATCTAAAGATCAATTACAAGATGAAAACAACGAATTAAAATTACAATTAAATAATCTAAATATTAATAATAATGAAATTATTGAGAAATTAACACAAGAAAAATTGGAACATGTAACAATAATTGATGATTTAAAAAATCAATTGAAAAAATCTAATGAACAACTAAACGGTTTCATTAATGAGAACAGCTCATTGAAACAACACAATCAACATTTAACTGATGAAAATAATGAATTAACGAAACAATTAAATGAATTGAATCGTTTAGGTGTCGAACAACACGAACAGTTATTAAATATTGAGAAAAACAATACTGAATTGGAGAATTTACAATTGAAACTCAATGAAAAAGAGGGAATTATTGAGAAATTAAAAGATAAATTGAGATGTTATCATACGAAAATGATAAAATTTGTTGGTGATATTAAAGAATTGAAAAATGATAAAAATGAAATATTGAAAGTATTTCGGAATTATTTACAACAAGTTGAAGATTGGCAATTGAAATTACAACAATTAGCAAATATAACGATTCAATTAAAAAATGATAATAATAATGATGAAGAAATTAATCAAATTAAATTGGAGAATAAACAATTAAAGGATGAAATCAGTAATTTATTAAAAGGCAAACAAGTTTTAATTGAAAAATATGAAAATCAAAATCAAAACAATACAACACAAATTCAAAAACATATCGAAGAGAATGAAAAGATTTGTATTGAATATCGGAAAATTATATCGAAATTAGAGAATGATATTGATAAGAATTTACATGAAATGGATGAATTGAAACAGAAAAATCACAATTTACAAGAAGAATTGGAGAATTTCCAAAAAACTAATAAAGAATTATCAAATAAAACTAATGAAGAAATATTAAAATTAATACAAGAGAATAGTGATTTAGTGAAATTGTGTAATCAGAATAAGGATGAAATTGAAACGATTAAACGTGAAAATAATGAATTATTAAGTGAAATGAATGAAATGAATCAGATATTGAAAGAACGTGGCGAGATTATATCGGAATTACAAGAAAAATTGCAATTTTACGAACAAAAAACACAAATTGAAAATAATGAAAGATCAGTTGAAAAAAATCAAGAGATTATCGATAAAGAAAAAGAGGAGAATTATGATGAATCAGAAACAATGTCAACTTCAACTATTTCGAAAATAGAAGAAATGAGTCGTTTAAAGGATTTGGAAAGTTCATGGGAGGAACGTTATGGTAAATTACGTACATTAGCAATTAAATTGAAAGGAAAAATACGTGATTTACAACAGGAATTGAATAAGGAACAGAATGAGAAGAATGACATACAAAAGAAATTTATTGAAAATTTGAAGAAATTTGATAATTTCGTGAATTTAGAAGAGAAATTAGAAGAAAGTAATGGAACAATTACGAATTTAAATCAAAAAATTGAAGAATATGAACGAGAAAAGATGAATACAGAAAATTGGAAGAAAGAAATTCGAAATAAGGTACAGATATTACGTAAAGAGTTGGAAAGTAAGAAAAATGTTGAAGGAAAATTGGAAAATTTACAAAAAGATATAGAAAACAAAGAGAAAGAATTGAATGAAATGAAACATTTATTAGAAATGAAAAGTAATGAGATAATGAATAATAAAAAACAATTTGAAAAGAATAATGAAATATTTAATGAAAAAGATGAGAAAATTTCAAATTTAGAAAAATTATTGGAAAATTCAATAAATAAAAATGATGAATTACAAGATGAATTAACAAAAATATTTCAAGAAAATGAAAAACTACAGAAAAAAGTCCAAGATGAAAAACAGTATTTAATTAATGAAAATTTCAATTTTAAACAATTATTACAAGAAATTAATGAGAAATTAAATTTAAAAATAGATGAATATAATAAATTATTTATGGATTATGAGAATTATAAAATACGTGCACAAAGTGTTTTATTGCAAAAGAATCAAAATTCGAAAATTGGTATTGAAGAGAAATTAAATGAACAAATCGAATTATTGACAACAAAATGTGAAACACTTACATTGGAATTGAATGATTATAAGTTAGTTTTCACTTTTTTTTTAGTTTTTTCAATTAATTTATTGTTTTGTTGATTTTGTAGAGGAAATTTGGAAATGGTTGAGAAGAAAAATTTGGACTTAATCAAAGAAAAAGATGAATTGTTTAGAAAATATCAAGAATTAGTCAATGAAATGGATGAATTGAAGAATTCTTATAAACAATTAACAAATAAACATCAACAAACTATAATTGAAAACAATGAAACTGTCCGGAATTTGAAAGTAAGAGACATTTTTATGTTGTATGGCGATTGGCCTTTGTAGCTTTCGGTACTCTTTTTTTTGCAATCTTTTTATACAAAAGGCCATCTCATAAAGTGGCCAGATGTCGGGAATTATGTGGGATAGTCCCTAAATTGACAATAATTATCCTGGATCCTACCAGATCAATGTATTAACTCATCTTCCCAATCTTCTAATTTTTCTAGGTACATGCTGAGACTTTGGCACAATGTTACCGTCAACAACTATCCGAATTAGAAGTTCGGCATAATCGTGAAATGGTTGAATTACAAAATAGAATTGAAACAACAACAGCAACAAATGAAATAATTGAATCGACGCAGTCAGCGACAGCAACAACAATGCCACCACGTGAAGAAGGTGAAGGCTCTGAAAGTATTGATAGCAGTATCAATAATAATAATAATAATAATAATAATAGTAATAATAGAACATCCAACAATTTATATCCAATACCATTAGAAAGATTATTAAATAGTAATGATACAAATATCGATGATAATGAAAAGCAAATAATTTATATAAAGAAACAATTAAATGAAGAAGAACTAAAAGTGAAACATTTAACGTCATTATTATCAGATACTGAACAAGATTTAATAAAACATATACAAATGAATAAATTATTAAAAGAAGAAATACGTAGACAGCAACGTAGTGAAGAACGTGAAAAACATGCTGAAAATTTAGAATATTTAAAGAATGTTGTTTTTAAAGTAATTAATATTTAATGCTTTATTATTTTGTATTATTAATTGTTATTTTTTTTTGTTGTAGTTTGTTACTTTGAATAGTGGCGATGAAAGAAGTCGTCTCGTGCCTGTTTTAAATACAATTCTCAAATTGAGTCCTGAAGAGACAGACAAATTACAAATGGTTGCAAAAGGTGGTGGTGGTGGTGGTGGTTGGACGAATTATCTACCAATATGGTCATCACCGACAACTAAATAAATACCGAATATAATAATATTTTGTGAATAGTGCCAGAAAAAAGAATATATTATTGGTTAGAATTAATTTGAATTTCCCACTTGTTTTTCCTAGATGTCACTGATGTCCATATATCCGGTCCTGTTCCTGTTTTCCTATTGGTTGGATATTTTTAGCGTAACTTCCCCTATTTTTGTTTAAAAAATTCAAAATCTTTATCAAAATCAATTTGAATTTTGATAAAAGTAATACAAAAATGATTAGAGATTTTCTGTATTTTCTGCAAATTGTCAATATTTGATCTAAATTTTTCGATAGTATTTTCATTGATTATAAATCAATATATCCTGGAAAGCACCCCCACCAATTGTGCTCTCCTTCATTTCCGTTTTAGTTGTCGGCTAGCTAGGTGAGCATTGACATTTTTCTCGTCGCTCTCTTGCTCCTGTGTAGTGTCAGAGGTAAGTGAAAATTCTCCCCAGGCAATTTTCCTCAAATTATCGTCATAAAGATGTATACATCAGTCGATAAAATATCCGGAAAATTATTGAAAAATTCCATATAAATCATTATCGATGTGTAGTTTTTATGAATGATTCCGGAGATTGAGGAAAAAAATCGGAAGAATACCGGTAGCCCCCCTTGTGTGAAAATTTATTGTTTATTTATTTTTTATGGGAAAATCCATGTAATTTTACGAAATTCTGTGTAATAAATTAATAGGAAATTGTACAAAAAAATACCGGTTTGTTGCAATTTTCACCCAAAAAAAAAGCCGGTGTAATTTTTTTTTCGTTATTCCAGTGTAGATATTTCATGACCTGCCTTCAGAAATGGCCGATGTCGAGCAATTATCTCAATTGGACGACTAGATAATGAGATTTCAGTGATTTTTTCATCCTTTTTTGTGATTAAAATTCATTGATTTTTAGCCGAGATTGCATCACAATATGGCTCCCTCTTACAATTCCGGTGTTAGTCATAATTGTACCAATTCTATGGAATTTTCCTATTCTTAGTCATTCTGATGAATTGTTGATTAATTAAAGTGTAATTAATAATAGAGAAAAGGGGGTAAATTTATTAGATTTCTTGTATTGAAGACTGAAGGTTAGGTGTAATAAAATTCGCGACAAAACGCCATCTATTGATGTGTAG